>OY979716.1:55309406-55576906 GCA_963855995.1 Muricea muricata | reverse complement strand
CAGTCGCATTTGTACAGAAAACGTGTGCAAAGGGGGAGAAGGGGACCCAATAGTTGAAGAAACCAGTTTTGGTTGGGTAGTTCATGGTGGTGATGACTACAGTGATGATCAATGTATGTTCACTAGAGATAAGAGTGACTGTGAGAAACTGTTTAGCTTAGACGTTTTGGGAGTGGAAGATAGGGGAGACACTAACAGTGAGATTTTGAACGAGTTCAAGGAGAACATTACGAGAAAGGACGACGGAAGGTACCAGATTACATTCCCATGGATTTCGGGCAGAAAACCTATGGATACAAATGAACAGCAAAGCAGAAAACGGCTACAGTACGTAAATAGGAAGTTAGATAAAACACCAGAACTTAAACAAGAATATGATGATATCGTAAACCAACAATTAAGCGCTGGTGTGGTTGAGAATGCCCCAGAAATCCCTACTGGAGACCGAGTTTACTATATGCCACATAAACCAGTTGTACGTCAAAATGCAACCACGACAAAGGTTCGAATGGTTTTTGATGCGAGCGCCAAACCCAACACAACATCTGACAGCATCAACGATTGTATGTTTACAGGCCCCTCTTTACAGCCTCATCTTTGGGACATACTTGTGCGAACCCGCTCAATGCAAAATCTAGTTCTTGCAGACATTCAGAAGGCCTTCCTTCAGATTGAGGTTAGAGAAGATCGCGACTCGTTTAGATTTCTGTACAACGTAAACGGCATCGAGAATCACCTGCGATTTACTTGCGTACCGTTTGGGGCAGAGGCGGGCCCTTTCATTCTGGGAGCCACATTGCAACACCACCTCGAGAATCAACCCTCTGAATACAAAGATACCATCGACTCGTTAAAGGAAAACAAGTACGTGGATAATCTCCTACACGGAGGAGACGATGTGGCAAGCTTAGCAAAGTTTAAAGAAGAAGCTAGCAATATACTCGAAAGCGGTAAATTTCCAGTTCATAAGTGGGAAAGTAACGTCGAATGGTTAGACAGCAACGACATGGAAAATCCTACGAAGCTTCTGGGACACGTATGGGACAAACGAGAAGAATCGCTCGAGGTAACAGTTCCTAATTACCCAGAACACGAACCAATCACCAAAAGAAGCTTTCTCAGTCATCTTGGCAGCATCTACGACCCGTTAGGCGTGATCTTGCCAAAGGTAAACGAATCTACCGCGACGTCTGCAACGACAAAAAATGTTGGAACGCGGAAGTTAATCACTGGACTGGAGTGGCTTCTCAACAAAGAAAATTGGCCAGAGCAGCCGGAGCTAAAGAAGAACCAAGCAACACACCAAGAGCACAAAGTTACAGAAACCGTCTTCCTTTGCGAAGAGAAAGAAGCAGATGAATGGGATGAGCTGCTTGATCGAAGTACATACTGGTGTACCTTACGAGTGACAGCATGGATTTTGCGCTTCGTCAGCAACTGTCGGCTCAAAGCTAAGAAAAGTCAGTGAACGAAAGGCCCACTAACGACGGAGGAGATCGTCGACGCCAGAGATAAATGGGTAAGAAGAGTGCAAAGCAATGACGTACCAGAATCTCTGCAATCACCGGGGTGGAAATTGATAGAAGACACTACGAACGGAGTATTGAAATGTGAGGGGAGAATTGCAGGATATCAACCAACGTACTTGAGAGAAGGGACATCTGTGAACAAACTTATTGCTCACGTCCATAACGAGATGCATCTGGGAGTAGCGAGCACAATGCCATTAATCCGAGAGAACTGGTGGATTCCTCAACTCAGATCAAAGGTTAAGAAAGTGATCGGAAACTGCAATGTTTGTAAAGTTTTCTCAGCAAAGCCTTTTAAAGCCCCAGCAACCTCTCAACTACCCGAATTCCGCACTACGCCTGGGAGACCATTCGAAACTACGGGAGTGGACTTCGCAGGTCCTCTGATTTATAAAGTGACGAAGAAGGAAGAAGGGAAATGCTATGAAATCATATTTACGTGCGCAACGTCTCAGGCAGTACATTTAGAGCTGGCAAAATCACAAACCGCTAGCGAATTTCAAGAGAAGCTGAACTCGTTCATCACAAGGAAAACGAGGCCAAGTCGTATTGTATTGGACAACGCCACTACATTTATAGCGACGTCGAAGTGGATAAAACAAATCAGGAAGAGTGAACGTCTACATGATTATTTGGCGACCCAGAACATACATTGGAAATTCAATCTCGCTAAGTCTCCATGGTGGGGAGGACTATATGAACGGCTAATTAAAGAGATTAAAGCGACGCTTTACAAGACCTTGGGAAAATCGCACCTGCTGTTCAACCAATTAGAGACGGTGATATTGGATATCGAGAGGCATTTGAATAACCGACCTCTAACATATGTCGAAAGTAATCAAGAGGAAGAGCAGGTCCTAACTCCAAATACTATTCATACGCATTAGGAGGAGTAAACGAGCAAGAAGATGATGATGATGTAGTCGGTGCTTTTCACAAGCGTCTCACTTTGGCCAGACAACACGCATGGGCAAGGAGGCAGCGGGAATACGTTCATGGGTTAATGGAGTACCATCGTGTGAATAAAACTATATCACCAGTACCAGAGATGGGGGAGATTGTACTAATTGTTGGAGAAGAAAAGAACCGAGGACGTTGGATGAAAGGCAAAGTGGTCAAACACGTGAAAGGAAAGGACGGTGTTATTAGGGGAGTTGTTGTCTTACACAAAAGTAATTACTTGGAACGACCCATGCAGTTGGTATGTCCTTTAGAGATACGGAGTGCAGTTAAAGAAGATCAAGAAATGCACAACGCATGTAACAAAGAAAACGAACACAAAACCAAGAAAAGACAAGAAAGGAAGTCAGCAGCGATTGCAAAGGAGAAGATTAAGGAACAGTCTAAGGACGATTAAAGAAACTTTAGTAACTTTAGGAAGTTGTTGTTGTTTAAAAATTTAAAATACATTTAAATTTGTTAGGGGAGTGTGTGCCGACCGGGCAAATTGCAGGCACTCCGCCTGCGTTGATTATGAAAATTTATGCAAGGACGAAAAGGGAAACATTTTTGGAGCGTGAGGGACGAGCGATTGTGATTTTGTAAGAAAGAAATCCATTTGTAATTTTATTTTTTTCTGATTAAATTTCTACATTAAAGAAAGGTGTGCAATTCATTAGTGCGTCCACACAAAATGAAATTAACAGAATTTTGTTCTTTACATGACGAAAGCTATTGCAAAATTTATTGTCTAGCTTGTAATATTTTCGCGCATCAAAATCACGAAAATAAAGTCTCTCGAAATATTAATTGTCTTAAAATAATCGCAAAATTAAAGCCGCGTGAAATGAAGTATGAATAAGGTACATATGCTAACAATAAAAACAGCCTGTGTAACAAAAAAAACCCTCCCAAACATCTATGTATGATTTCAGATAAATATTAATACGTACAACATTTTGCTTTATTTACTTAGTTTATCGAATGAAGAACTCTTAATTTTGTTGATATTTGTTTCCTGATATTCCTATAGCTATATTTATTAGTCATGTTAAGTACTCATCATGAAATTAAACATACACTACTTGACAGAATTGGCAATCCACAAACTATTGTTTCACGTAGTTAAAAATAGGTGAATTGTTCTCATTTTCCGCTTTGACTGCCTTTTCCCGTATTATTTTACGTGTCCGCGTTGTGCGTTGCCCGTGTCCCCGTTATCCCTGTCCGTGTTGTCCTGTTCGGATTGTCCATGTGGATATCCACTTGTTGGCTCAAAAGTGGTCAAAAATATACAAATTTTGCAAACTTCGAAAGGTTAATTATATTTCCCGCATTTTACAGCATTTCGCGACCAAACTTTACAGTTTTACTAGCTTTAAGATTCTCTTTTAATGTCTTCAAATTAAGCTAAACGGGCCAATGACCAGGGGTTATTTTGACTTGCGTCTTGTAATGAATCAAAGACGACGTAAGTCCAGTTGTCGATCTTACAGAAAATGAAGAACATATCACTGAAACAGTATCAAGTAAAGCGATAAAAAGGTATGGTAAAACTAATTTAATTTATATAAACTCTAATGTTAATCCAACTCCATCATATTAATACAACTCTTCGTCGTAATATAGTTAGTGTTTTTTAAATATAAATTTAGACATATTGAGTTAGAGGGCGTGGAGAAAAGATCAGTGTCAAAAGATCTGGAGTAACCAAAAGGTGTAGAGCATCTTTTAAGGTTTTCGTTAATATCTTAATGGACCAATTCCATAATAGACAAAATTTTTGAAAAAAAGTCGAAATAGGAGAATTCATAATCACAGCATTGAAGAGCATCGTAAAATAGTAAAATTGCAAAGTTTGGTTGCAAAACGTTGTAAAATGTGAAAAATATAGCCGTGCAAAGTTGGCAAATTTTGTATACTTTTGTATTACAAGCAACAAGGGCAAATAATGTTAGCCAATCAGAGCGTTTGTTGACATTTTACGTGCTCAACCAATCAGAATACGTTAAATTTACATCATGTAAACAAAAGGAGTGAAAAAAGAGTACGTGTTTCTAAGCCATCCGTGCCATTCGATATTTACCTTTTCACTTTGAAATTCACAAATTCTTATAAAATGGCCTTTTTTCTGAAACTTTACCGCGGGGATTTTTTACATTTGATCTAGAACGCCAGATATTTATTTTTAAATAACCGAGTTTTGACGCGTGCGAAGTGTTGGACAATACGAATGAAAAATACTTCATGTACTTAAAAAAAGATTTAAAACAACGAAACTATAGCGAAGATCATAAAATATGCAAGTTTAACGAAATCCTAAATCAAATTCATTGCAAAAAACAGGGGAAATATCACACAAACAGCTATATTGTGTACGCGAACATATTCGTATAATGTATTAAAACTTTCGCGCGCTTTTTACAGCAAAACTGTTCCTTTTTCGAGTCAAAATATTAGCTTAAACAAAAACACTTGCAAAATGCCACGATTTCAAAGAACATGCAGCAATCCTTTTCACGAAACGTGGTCAAAACGAGAAGACGAAAAGATTGTAAACCTTCGAGCCCGTGGTTTGGTCAGTCTTGGCACTATTTTTCAAAAATACATCGAACAAGAGATGGGAAAAGAATCAACTCCTGGTCATGGCATAAAAAATCTTTGCACAACATGTCTCAACGAGTGTTTCAAAAAACGAAAATTTTCTAGACTTCTGTCAAATAATCAGGCTGATGAACTAAAAATCAAAGTAGAAAGACAGGTATGTAGAAATACTGAAATGCTGCAGTTTAATTTTGATAGAACACAGTGTTCAACAATTTCTTTTCTCTGGGCCATTAGGGTTACAGGCCAAAGATATTTTCATGCAATACACACTAAAACGCACAATCTCATTATGCATTTAGCCTGAAATGCTGCAAACAACAACTGATGACATTGACATTATAACAAGCCAAACATCAGGGGAAAGTAATAATCAGCAAAGCAACAGCCAATCAAGCAGTGGTTCAACAAACAGTGCGAATTCATCTACGACACCAAGCCTAAGTCAAATCACCTCAAATAACATGGAACAAACACCTGATAGCCAATTAAGTAACTCCAGTACCATAACTTTGAGTTCACCAAGCCAAACAGTTGACATCAGTCAAGAATCCAAACAAGTTGCAGACAAAGAGTGCCAAACAGCTGATGGTGTTTTCCTTGAAAAAGAAGAACATGAGGCATTAATGAAGAAAGCATCCCTTTGTCCTGATTTCAAGGATGACATCTTCAAAATCAGATCTTTCATTTCAAAATTAACCCAGCCAGAAATGGATCCTCAAATGTTTGAAAAAATATGCAGTGATGCTGGTGCCCATAATCTTTATAAGTGCATAAGAGATGCCATATACTCTCACAACATGTCTGAAGAACGTAAACATCTAAGTGGTATCCGAACAATGGTAATAATTTATATCATGATGTACTCCCAATCGCAAAAATCAAATGCATTTCAAGTAGCTCTATCTCGAACTCTTCAACAGTTTGGCATTACTAAGCAAGGACTTGAATCGCTCCGAAATCTTGGTATGGCTGCTCACCCACAAACTGTTAAAGTTTTAGCAAAATCATCATCATCCACTCATTCAAGTAGTGTTCTTACCTTTATTGAATCAGCAATTGAGAAGAACCAGCTCATCATCTTTTGTATTGATGATTATCATAACATACATACACAACACAGACCTGAGGCAAAGACCCAGACACAAGCAATTCACATGACCACTCTTCTGCTAAAAGTTTTCCCAAATGTGAAGGCAATCCCACATTATGGAAATAATGTCAAATCCAAGTCCCCTGTTGAGATTGCAAATGTCAAGAGCTTCGTTTCCAGCAACTTGTCCATTCTTTCAAAACCATATGTTGAAAACATGCCTGATTGGGTACTGGCCAAATACTTCGATCCCGAAGCTGAAAGGCAACGACTCCTTGTCCATGACTATCAACAAACTGAGATTCAGCAGATGAGAGCCATGGACAACACCAAACTTGTTGACAGCATACAACTTGACCTGAAATCATGCGAAAATGTTCTCACCGCAATTAACAAAATGCTTTCCAGTGGTCTAAATGTTTATCTGAGTAATTTTATTGCTCCTTTTGTCGGCGATTGGCCCATGCAATTCTTCCTCCGTCAGTTGATTTACTCCAGTGATCCTTTAGTACCCTCAGCTCTGAAGAATGTTGTTCCATTCATTGGTCCATTGCATATTTCACTGAATGCCAGAGAGTGTGTCCTGCTGAATTTCCACCAAGTATTTGCTGATCTGTACTCCTTCCTATTTGGAAAAAAAGCAAAGTTGGCAAAGAAGCCAAAGCCATGGAGAATATCATTATTATTAGAAGTAATCTATGGGGGATGGACACTCATACGTGACATGATTTTATCAGTCTTCCATAAATGCAAGGACATTGAATTTCTAACACTCTTAAACCTCCTTGACAATTATACCCCACTAGTTTTGAGCATCTACTCAATTGTGTTCAAGTGTAACAAGTACGAACTTTTCTGCCAATCCTTGCTCCACTGCTGGGTTATGTTTGTTGTATTCCAAAGACGTCACTACAACAAAGCATTACTAATCATGCTTTCAACATTTTTGCACTTACAAGAAAACGCTTCAACTATGTCTGATACTTTACGTCAAAATTTGGTGGCATTTGATGAATATACAGTTGAGAACTTTCATTCTATATTACGAAAAAGAACCAAGGAGACTGACACAGCAGATGAAATTTCATTCAAGGCAAAAGAAATTGATGCTTGCAAACATGAGCTTCATTCATTCCAATCTATATTTGTCCCTCCCAGAAGATTTCATTTCAGTAGCAAAAAAATAAATAAGTTGAAAGAAAAAGCAGCCAAATTTCTCACACTAAAGTTTCAAGACCTTTATTACCACCCTGGCATGGCAGTCCAACAACCATGGGCACGCAGACAACCCAAGCATACTAGTAAATGGAAACTTCCCAACCTGTTTGGAGAGTATATTGTCACTAATCGAGTGCTTCCTCTAGGATTTACCTCAGTTGAAACGCCATCAGACCCTAGCAGGTAATGAACATTGGTAAAAAGGTTATAATTTTTTATTGCAATAAATTTCTTAAGAAGGAGGTGCAATATATATATATATATATATATATATATATACATATACGTATACGTATACGTATATATGTATATATATATATATATATATATATATATATATATATATATATATATATATACATATACGTATACGTATATGTATACGTATATGTATACGTATACGTATACGTATACGTATACGTATACATATACATATACATATACATATACATATACATATACATATACATATACATATACATATACATATACATATACATATATAGACTAGTATTGAGTTTAGAATCATATGAATAGAGTGCTCAATACCGAAGTAGAGCGGATATAACAAAGAAAACAAACTTGAGTCACTTCATTTAAACATTTATTCACTACAAACTTGTTTCGTATGGTAAGCAAAGCTTACCACACTCATCAGGTGAAATCGTGTTTGATGTTGTCATATATATATATATATATATATACAAATATTAATTTCAACTATTCATTACATACAGTTGTTACTCAAATTTTCATGCCTGTTGGTATGATGAGACAACTAAATGATTCGGTGTTAGGATTATGCATTGGTGGTTTATAATTTCTGCCTGTGCAATAATAACATTATATTTAAACTTACTTTTCAATTTTGTTCATAGGAAATGTGATTTGCCTGATTGCACAAACAACAGCCCAATTTGGAAAGTTTTCTACGGATGTGGACATTCTTTCCATGTTCAGTGCATACTGCCAGAGATTAGTACTTGTCCACTTTGTCAATCGATGTTATTGGCAAAGATCGAGTCTCTTGGTCAGACTGCAAACAACGCCGTTTCATCTTTGATCAACATTGGAAATGCAGCTGATGAAGGCGATGATCAAAGGGATGACGAATACGAAGAAAGCGACGACGATGAACCGATCGAAGAACAAAATCGGGAGGAAACAGAAGTGAGTGATTTGCTCGAAATCATAAGCAACTGGCGACGTTCTGAAATGCCACAGCCACAAACACGGTAACATAAAGTAACTTGTACATGTTTACACGAAGCCTCGCAGAATCCGGCAATGAATGCTTGCAGCGTACAGAAACGAAACCGGATACGAACACATCACATCCTCTTCCGTTCAGAACGTCAGGTATACTTTTACAACGTTTTTTATATAGTAATAGACTATCATTAAGTCTACAATTATTGTTTTAAATCTTTTTTTAAGTACATGAAGTATTTTTCATTCGTATTGTCCAACACTTCGCACGCGTCAAAACTCGGTTATTTAAAAATAAATATCTGGCGTTCTAGATCAAATGTAAAAAATCCCCGCGGTAAAGTTTCAGAAAAAAGGCCATTTTATAAGAATTTGTGAATTTCAAAGTGAAAAGGTAAATATCGAATGGCACGGATGGCTTAGAAACACGTACTCTTTTTTCACTCCATTTGTTTACATGATGTAAATTTAACGTATTCTGATTGGTTGAGCGCGTAAAATGTCAACAAACGCTCCGATTGGCTAACATTATTTGCCCTTGTTATTACAAGCGCAAGTTTGTTACTAATTTAGTTAGCAATTTCCGGTTGTAATACAAAAGTATACAAAATTTGCCTAATTTGCAGGGCTATATTTTCTCTTACACCATTTCGCGACCAAACTTTACAATTTTACTAATTTTAGGATGCTCTTTAATGCTGTGGTAATGAATTTTACTATTTCAACTTTTTTTCAAAATTTCGTCATTATGGAATTGGTCAGTTGGTTATATCATATAGTTGATACACTGTGTACTTTTATCAGTAATTCCGTTAAAATTGTGACTAAAGCAGTATTATTTTAATATTTTATTAAGGCACATACAAAGGCAGCTTCACAAACAAGACCCTCTACCAACTCGTGTGACAGGAGAAAATTATCTTTTGAGTTTATCAGATGAGAGCATTCTCTCTGAATCATCTGGTTCCTCACTTGAAATAGTGGAAGAAAACGATGGCAAAAAAAAATCAAACGATATAATGCGGTAGGAGTTACGCACTAATAACTATGAAACTTGTTGTCAATGTTCACACCCATTTCTATAACAATACATCTGCAACGTGTGTTTGAAATATCAAAATATTGTCTTATAGTTTCATCGAAAAACGCCCAGAAAACTACAAAGTGGAATACTACAAAGGAAATCTTCTACTCCCTGTGTTATGCAACGAAAAGTACGTCCCGCCTCCTTAGGAGGTCGTTGATGTGTTATTTTGTTTCGGAAAGCTGGTGCCGACTCTACTTGTTTTCAACTGTCAGCCAATTAATGTGGAGCATAACCGCTTGTTCTTAGTGGACTTAAATACTTTGAAATTGAAAAATGATATCAAAAGCGATGATTCTGGTTCGTGGATTAATAACAGCTGCAACAAGTATCAGTTTGTTAAGTATGAAGATAACTGGACGCAATGTAATCATGGGGGATGCGAAAGTCAAAAGCTAACTTTTAAACGAACATACTTTCGCTTGAAAAGCGACGGTGACTTTCGACGACGAATTGATTTGATTGAACGTATGTTTATTTATACGATTTTCAGTTTAATCATTACAGTAATATAATTTACTTGACGAGGACTAAAAATGCCTAATTTTTTTTTTGTAAGAGCCCTCAGTGGTACTTTAGGTTTTGCGACTTGGGTGGGAGTTCCCCCCAAATTTTAGGGGGGGGGGTTATTTAGGGGGAATTCCCTCCTCCTATCCCCCCTTTTGGAAATAGGCCCTCAATTTGAAACAGAGTTTAAACATTAAGATTTTCAACGCATCTTTTTACTTTTTTATAGTGAGCAATGGGGAACTTCACAGATTTTGCTTGGTCCAGTATTCATTTAAAGGTCATATTGAACATCCTGTTATGTCACGTCCTCAAAAGAATTCAAAGCAATCCTCTCAACCTTGCGTCCGAACATGGGAAAGCACAAAATTTCTGCTGAAGAATGCCCCCAAAAGAATGACACCTCGCAATGTATTATATACGACGGTGGCAGACGAACTTGGAGGAATTTCAAAATGCTCAAGCTCTGGTGAACTGCCAAGAGGCCGACAGCAAGTAAAGGATTTTTCACGATATGCAAAACAACAGAGAGCACAAAACACTGCTGACCCAATAAAAGACGACGATCCATGGTTTCGGTTGCTCGGTGAGGGTAAGAAGCAAGCTTCGTTAAGAACAACTGCTTTTATTCGTGGGTTGCACCCGAACCCTTGTGCGTAATGGCGACCAACAGGCAGATTAAAGACCTCAAGCGTTTTTGCTGCCACCCAACTGAATATAAGCCGTTCACAGTGGACCCAACATTTAATATTGGTGAATATAATGTGACACATATCACTTACCAACATTTAATATTGGAAAACAAGAGGGATGGAAACCATCCTTCATTTATTGGACCAGTAATAATCCACGAGAAAAAAACAAAAGATACCTACGCTGCTTAGGTACTCCGAGAAACCTGGAGCCTAAGTTACGCGACGTTCTTGCGTTCGGGACGGATGACGAAGAAGCTTTGCACGAAGGATTTAAAATCAATTTCGATCGTTCAATGAGTCTTTTATGCGAAATACACCTAAGAAAACCCATTGAAAAGAAGCTGTTAGAACTGGGGATAACTGCCAAGAAAAAGACCGATATTGTTGCCAACGTTTTTGGACAACGAATTGGAACTATCTATGAGAGTGGCCTAATTGATGCGACTGATGAAGAAAGTTTTTATGCAATGTTGGAAAGCTTAAATGAACGATGGTCAAATTTTGATGAGAAGGGAAGGCAATTTTATGAATGGTTTTGCCAACAAAAAAGCTCATCTTTCTTACATTCAGCAATAGCTCCAGTCTGTCAAAGAGCGGATCTAGGATTTCCGCCTGAAAGGTTTACGACAAATCGCTCGGAACAAACAAACAGGTCTATCCAAGAATTTGTCAGAAAAGAATGCAATGAAAAGAAGAAAGTTGACGAGTTTTCCTTCTGTGTGGCTTTAAATAAGATAGTGAGCATGCAGAAGCAGGAAATTGAGTTGGCGATCATTGGAAAGGGGGAGTACAAGATCAGAAATAAATTTCAACACCTAAACGTACCACCAGAAAAGTGGAATAAGATGAATGAAAAGCAAAAAGAGATTGCAGTGGAAAAGATTCTGTCACATTTCAGGAAAGTGTATCAAATGTAAGTGTGCTTAATAAAAGTGTCAATGATGGAGAGAATCCTATTTGCGCGGAAATGGTGGATGGAGGCGTCGATTGGATACCCAGGAGTATCCTTGACGCACTAGTTGAGAAGGCCGTCCAGTTTTTAAAAACACCAGGGGCTTTGGTTGAACAGTCTCGGGATACTATTGTCGCTGCATCCAATTCAGACCCAAGAAAGCCGCATATTGTTAATTTTTTTGCGAATGGTAGAGTTGAATGTAACAATTGCCCGGGCTACTCATCTCTAGCAGTACGTGCTCATGTCGCTGCAGCATGCATGAAGACGAACAGACCAAAAAATTTCCTACACTGGCTTGTCCGCTCAAAACGCGCTAAAGGTTGTACCAGAGTTAATTTGTCTAAAGCGGTCACTTTTGGTATGCCTAAAGGCAGAGGCAGAAAGGGAGAAAAAGCGCCGCAAAAGAAAGGCAAGGACAAGAAGCAAACCCCGTTAACGATCGTGCCACGAATTATTTCTTCGCAAAATAGCCCAAGAATGGATGTTGAAGACCTTCTCCCTTCTCCCAGCATGACCAGCAGTCTTCTTTCCAGCGACAAATTGTATCAACAACATCACGATCAGTGAACCCTTTTCAACCGTTGAATGCAATCCTTCAATGCGATGGTCATCCTTTGACAACATCCCTGCAGCAGTCTGTATCTTCGCAACGACCACCATCGTTAGTATTTCAAGCAACATCTCAAATCACATCTTTTCAAAATCCAATGGTATTGCAACAACGTCCAACATCATCAAGGGACCAGCCTGGATCTTCACAACAAAGGCCAGCATTGCAGTACCAAGCAACATCTCAAACCACATCTTTTCAAAATCCAATGTTTTGCAACAACGTCCAACATCATCAAGGAAGCAACCTGTATCTACGCGTCAAACGCCAGCGTAGCAGTTCCAAGCAATATCTCAAACTCCAAGGTTATTACAGCCACGTCCAACATCATCGCAACAGCAACCAACAACACCTTTGCAATTACCACCAGCTACCTACCAAAGTCCTGTAAGCTGTCCTCAACCACAGTATCCATGTTTTCCAAGTCCAAACTTTGGGCAATTTCTCATCTATTTATTACAGTTCTTCCCAAGGCAAACATCGACGTGTTTTGGGTGTGGACAACCACTAAAAGACAGTACTCAAATATGAATAGCGCCCAACGACATGGTCATTGTTTCAAAGATGACAAGAGAATTTTCTTACAATGGCACTCCTCAAAGCATGTTCACAAATGTGTACTTTCATTGTAATAATACATGTGTTCGTCGCAAGCAGCCCAACTTCCAAGGTAGTACTTGCATATTTCGACCAAGTATCAGACCTCACCTTCTTGATGTGCACATGCATCATTTGGGAAATATTGTTGGGCACTAAAATGTGCAGTTCAATGTCCTCTATTTTTCATTATCGATATGATATTTACGCTTTTAAAACTAGATACCGTAATATCTCTGACAGGTCCTCTATGTGGAGAAAATAAATTAGCTTCCCAGCCCACAATTCTCTTCCATGTGCTTTAAATAGAATGTGTAATAAATAAACACCGAATGCATATAGCAATAAACAAATTAGCTTCCTCAAAAGGGCCTAAAAGATAACCAGCTCCACGGGGGTAAACAGTGACATTACGGAAGTTGAAATGTTGAGTTAGACCACTTAAAGTTAGAAGAAATTTAATTTTGCAAATTAATTTACATTGTTAAGGGTCTTGTCAGAAATTACAAAGGGGTAGGCGGTGGGGAAAGGGGGAGGGTCTTAATTTTTTCAACCCTTCAAAAGGGTGGGTCTTTAAAAACTGAACCATTCAAAAGGGAGTCGTGAACATTTAAGCCATAGTTTTAATAAGGTAGGGTCGTAAAATGGGCCTTGATAATTCTAAAACAGATCGCCTTGATTATTGTATAAATAATGCCATATCTAGTCGTAGTATAAATACAGATAGAGTGTTTGATAATAATATTTTATATCTTAGATATTTACCTAGAAGTTAAAGAATATATTATATCTGTAGAAATATTGAAAATGCTAGATGCACGACCAGGATTCATGATAAGTTTCAGAGAATTCAGAGAACGGTTTCTGAAACTTATCTGTGGAATTGTTGCCTGGATATGTATTTATTTTTGCACAGAAGGAAAGGGAAGAGGCATAAATTTCATGGGCATGGGCCAAGGGAAGGATTACAATATCATAGTCATGCTCTTCCTTGTGGGGGAGCCAGTTTTCAACTTATTTTCACCAGCTTGCACCCCTCCCCCTGGTAATTTTGGACAAGGCCTTAATCAGAACTTGAAGAAATAGTTGACCTATTAACAATTTACTGCTATAATTTGCAAATTTAACATTGTTAATCAGAACAGAAAATCAGTTGAACGTTAACCAACAAACAGCTATGATTAAAGAAAGTATTTATAACAGTAATTGTTATATGGCTTTCATTTCGTGGCGTGGCGTGGCGTGGCGTGTCGTGTCGTGTCGTGTCGTGTCGTGTCGTGTCGTAATACAGCATTTTAAAGGTTTATGAACAATATTAAAAGTATCTTTCAACAACTGTTGCAGTTTTCATAATTCTTCTTACTGTCCATATAGGAAAAATGCATTGTAAACACAATATTGGGAATGATTTTTCAATTGGCAGTATATGTACCTCATAATGGCATTCGTATTAATTGCCGTACTAATAAAATAAAAGCGCGTAGTCTAGAAAATATGCTCACGTTGCAATATACAGTATAGGTTTTGCTCAGAGTATTGCGACTTCGATAGCATATTCCAGATCCCAATTAATTTTCCAAACCAATAAATAGAATATATGGCTATGCTTTGCGTACGTATATGTCTTTTGGTTATGTTGAGAAGTTTATCTTAGTGCTGTGCACTGGAGCCGGAGCCGGAGTTTTGACGTATTCTGCCGGAGCCGGAGCTGGAGCCAGAGCTTGTTCACCTCCGGCAAAACTCCGGCAGCACTTATTTGTACTGCAAACTTCTATCATAGATCAACGAAAAAACTAACTCCATCGACGAAAAAGTAAATACAGCCTAATATGGCTTGCTACAAACATACAAATTATAATCATTGCATTTTATGTTATTTTTGTATAACTGTGACGTCCGCAAGATGGTAAAGCGTGTGAAAATGTTATCTAAAAATTTCATCAAATGCTGCGGTGCTATGCTTACAATATTGTCAACATGAAAGGTCGAATATGTGTCTTAAAGAATAACTGAAACACTACCCTTGTCAGGAACGTCTGAGTGAGTCTTTTCTTTGGCGGGTAACATTGTAACAGGAAGCATTGGTAAACTTGCTTTCATTAAGTTCAATAAAAAAAAGTTTTAACCACATTGACCTTGTGTCTTGTTTTGCAAATACAATACCGTGCATCATGCATATTACAAAATGTTAATGCAAAGAATGCGAAGTGTTAAATAAAAAACAAAGATGGTGTTTCCAATTTAAACTGTAAAAATTTCCAATTTTGACAAATTTGCACCAGCCTAAAATTTTCTGTCGAAGCCGGAGTTTTTTTTTTTGCCGGAGCCGGAGATGACAAAACCGGAGTTTGCACAGCACTAGTTTATCTTAGTGAGGTTTAGATTTGACTTCCTCTACCACTACTCTCCCCCCCTTTTTAAACATTTTGATTGGTTAATCGGGTAGGTCCAACATATCTGATTAGCTACAAGATAGATTAAGGTAGCGGTAGAGGAATTGGAAGCTAAATCTGAACCTCTCTCTTGTAATAACTGAGTAACAATGCAATGGGAGATTTTGCAGTGATTATATAGACCAATAACTCTAAAATAACTGCAAAAATATTACAACTACGTCTATATTCGTTTAGTGCACAAGGGTGTGCCCTAAATTTGCTTTCATGACAACATTTACTTATACATTATATTTCTAAGAAAAAGAAAAAAGTCCCTTGTTGATCTTCCTTTTTTAGTACCTTTTAATGTGGAAGTCTGCAATGTTACCATTACACCGCATGTAAATTTAATATGTCAAAGAAAACTTTCTACAAAATATCAGTCGATATCAGTTAATAGTGGCTTTCAAACGATTTGTTTTAAAAATATAAGTGGGCTTTTGAATGGTAAATTTGTTTCTAATGTCAGATGCGGGATTCGACTCCATGCCAACAATTGTAGACCAAAATACTTTGCAAACCTTGGACATGCTTTAGTTTTGACGCCTTCGACCGCTCAGCCAACCTGACTAACAAGCGGAAGAATGTTGTCTTCTACTTGTCATCATGAATTTTAAAATATTGTGTTACGGAAAATCTCAATCCGAATTGTTTCTCTCATTTCCGTTGAATTATTTTTAATGAGACTGAAAACGGAATTTTAATATAGTTTGTGCCGAAGTTATTACCATCTCCTGAATAGCAAGCTATGTTTGATAATACGTTTGTGAAAAACAATGTATAACAATTTTAAAAAATTTGCTTAACACACGTCTAACCACTGCTGCATAACATTGTTCAGGATGCGAAAGCTCGTCTCATTAGCTCAGAGGTAGAGCGTCAATCTTGTAAATTGAAGGTCGTGAGTTCGAATCTCACATGGGGCTTAATAGCATTAATTTCTTTCGTGGATATTTTTCAGCCATCATAAAACCTAAAAACATTTTTCTTTTTGTTCCGAATTGAATTTTTAACTTTTGCACCAATATAGTTCATTGACACAGTTGTAAGCACCTCAATAACAGGAAGTTATATTGGTGGCGTGGTGCATTGTTGTATTGTCTTGTCCATTTCTTGGTCAGTGGGTATAATCGGCTTTTAAAAGAATAAGAATTTTTAGAGGTTTGTATTCATTTTCAAAATTGATGATGCCATTCGCGGCACTTAGGCAAAAGCAGCTCGTCGAAATCACCTTCTCAATAGAACACGTTCTCATGGACCTAAGAGAAATTTAGCACGCGAGTCTGAAGTACAAGCAGTCGTGCATGATGAAGCGTTAAGGCGACAAACAAGGAATCAGTCTCGCTCTGGGAGCGTAGGTTAGAAAGGTACTGTAGTGTATTAGGTACTGAACCGGAACTAGTTAGTTATTCAATTGAATATTATGTAAGTAATCTGATGTAGATAAGGATTTAGTTCATGAAATAAAGCGATAGATAAAACAACACTACATTTGGAGACGAGGATAAAACATTTCAGGTCTTGTTCTTCGATTAATTGTAGACATGTCTGTTTGTTTAAGCGGACTGCCAGGTCTGCTAGTTTTGATGCTGTTGGTGAACCAGCAACATTGGCCCAAAGATGGCTCACATGGAAAGAGGAATTTGAATTATATGTTACAGCCTCGGGGATTAGCAATTAGCAATGAAGAAGCAGAAAAACAAGGAAGCAATAGAGACTTTTACGTGTTTAACGCTGATGATGCAAACAAAGGCAATGTGTTGAAGCTGAGGATTGAAGATAAGATCATTAATATTATTATTGATTCTGGGGCTAGTTGTAATCTAATTTCAGAACAAGTATTTAATCAAATTGCTGGGGGTAAAGTCGATTTATCAGCATGTCATAAAAAAGTTTTCGCATATGCGGCAACGTGGCGGGGTGCATTGTTGTATTGTCTTATACATTTCTTGGTCGTCGGGTTTAATCGGCTTTTAAAGATGAGAATTTTTAAAGGATTTCTATTCATTTTCAAAATTGACCACGCCACTCGCGTCACTTGGCAAACAACCAGCTCGTCGAAATCACCTTCTCAATAGAACACGTTCTCATGGACCTAAGAGAAATTTAGAACGCAAGTTTGAAGTACAAGCAGTCGTGCATGATGAAGCGTTGTGGCGACGGACAAAGAATCAGTCTTGCTCTGGGAGTGTAGGTTAGAAAGGTACCAACTGCGACGTACTCAAAAATCATTTTATACTTTTTTCGATTCTCACACGATGGTAGAAATGGCAGAAACAAAGCCCTAGATTCGAAATCACGTCCATAAACACAGAGTCAATGTTGCACGCACTTTCAGCTTAAAAACTCTAGTGAGTTGTCGTGATTTCTTTCTTCAGAAAAGTGTTTCGATTTGGCACACTTTCTGAGTAGAACATGACTTCATTGTACGTGTATTGAACATTACATGGGATGATAACCTTGCATGTGATCACTAATCACCATGTTTGCAAAATAAAGGTACTTATTTGCTGGATTGTTTGAAGAATTTAAAGAAAATGGAGTAACAACATTCCTATACAGTTGACGAGGTGGCCGAGTGGTTACAGCGTTGGACTGCTAATCCAATGGACTCTGTCTGCATGGGTTCGAATCTCATCTTTGTCGTAGATTTCACACAGAAAGGCTACAGATTCCACTGTGTGTTGTTGGTAAATGTTTGGTTGTTAAATCACCAGTAACACAAGCCTTTTTTCATATAAAAATACGCGTGTATTTTAAATGGGAAAAAATTCCAATAATGATCATTAATGCAGACGCTTGCAAATCACATAATAAGATTCGTTATGTTGATTTTAATGCAGCTAACTTGTGAACGCTTGGTTTGCTGATTGTTGGGGCAAGATGTGTCTCAATGGTTTTGTAATTCGATCCTTGCGGCTAACTTAATTATTTTTATATTTAAGTTTTTTTACACCTCTTCTCGTAAGCAGTCTGTGAGTCTAAATTTGCCAGCCTTAAACCGAGATAAAATGTGCCCATCCAAAAACACGGTCTATGCAGTAAATACTTCATTAGCTCAGCGTTGGAGTGGCAGTGTTGTGCACTTTAGGTCGTGTGTTCAAAAATTACATGCGACTAAAAACTAAATGCATTACTCACAAATTGTTTTTGAGAAAATTAGCTAGTCGTAAGTGCTTTCTGAATGTATCATGTTTTGCGGAAGCTAGAAGAGGCATACTCGAATATCAGGCCACGAGCTATTTCATCATTCACATACTTTCAAAAACCGCCTCATACCACAATGCCATATTATTTCACCAAAAACCCAGCGAGTTGAGGATAAATTTGTGTTAGTTGCACGTATTTTATCAGCGAAGTTCACGGGGCGAAAAATGCAATTTGCCGAAATTTGCGCATGAGACAAACCCGTGCGCAAAAATAGCAACTAAATTTGCGCACGAGTTTGCCCACATGCATTTTCTAAGTTTGCAACGCTTAAATTTGCTAGAAATCTGCGTACAGGTTTGCATCTAGGCAAACGTCTAAGCAACTTTGCAGTTATAATGCCCGCGGGCAAACCGTTGGCAAAGTTTGTTAAACAAAAAAGAGTTTGCTTTTAATTTTTCGACCGGTTTGCGTATGCAAAATTAAATTGCAAAGCTGCTTGTAAATTTGCACATCAGGCAAACCCATGCGCAAAAATAGGGACTAAATTTGCCCACGAGTTTGCCCACATGGGTTTTCTAAGTTTGCAATGCTTAAATTTGCTACAAGCTTCCATACAGGTTTGCACCTAGGCAAACGCCTGAGCAACTTTGCAGTTATTATGCCCGTGGACAAACCGACGGCAAAGATCACTAAACAAAAGAGTTTGCTTTAAATTTTTAGATAGGTTTGCGTATGCAAAATTAAATTGCAAAGCTGCTTGCAAATTTGCATCGAGTTTGCAAATATGGACTTCTCAAGTCTTGCGGTCTACCAAAATCCCACTTACATTGGAATTTTTGTTGTGTGCCAAAAATTTTAAAAAATTACATACACAGTTGCTTGGTAAATCTTCATCAAATAATTACTATAACAAGTTTTTTCAGAAATTGCGGCGATGGCTCGCCGTCAACAAAATCAGTGGCTTGTGAAAAATCCAATTTGCCGAAAATTTGTGCATGAGACAAACCCATGCGCAAAAATAGTGAATAAATTTGCGCGCGAGTTTGCCCACATGCGTTTTCCAAGTTTGCAACGCTTAAATTTGCTACAAATTTGCGTACAAGTTTCATCTAGGCAAACGTCTAAGCAACTTTGCAGTTATAATGCCCGCGGGCAAACCGGTGGCAAAGTTTGCCAAACAAAAAAAACATTGCTTTAAATTTTTCGACCGGTTTGCGTATTCAAAATTAAATTGCAAAGCTGCTTGCAAATTTGCATCGGTTTTGCAAGTGTGGACTTCTTAGGTTTTGCGGTCAACCAAAATTCCGCTTATATCGAAATTTTAGTTGCGTGCTAATAATTAAATAGATTACGCAGTTGTT
The DNA here is from genome assembly GCA_963855995.1 of Muricea muricata. Lineage (NCBI taxonomy): Eukaryota > Metazoa > Cnidaria > Anthozoa > Malacalcyonacea > Plexauridae > Muricea > Muricea muricata. Next base: position 55,556,920 of record OY979716.1, on the reverse strand, counting down.
TGGAAAGCCCTCAACAAATTATTATAACAAGTCTTTTCACAAAAAAAATGCAGCAATGCCTCGCGATCAACAAAATCAGTGGCTTGTTGATTAATAAAATATTATCGTGACGACTAACGTATATAATATCGTGCAACTATACATACCAAAATGATCCTTTTACAATGACCATTCGGCAATGGTTATTAATTCAGCCTATATTAGAGTTCCTTGTATCAATGATTCATATTGGTAAAGTAACTTTTCAACTATTAAACCGTGATAAAACTGGCAAAAGTATTCCTCAAGAAAAAACTAGTTTGATCTAAATTTCGGTATAGGTTTGCATATGCAAAATTCAGTTGCAAAGCTAGTTGCAAATTTGCAACGAGTTTGCTGATGTGGATTTCTAAAGGTTATTAGGATATAAACTTTGGAAAAACTGAAACAGCTATCACAATCAAATAAATTTGCCATATGCAGGAATGGTTATAATTTAAAGTTTAAGATATTATAACAAGATTTTGATCGAATAGAGATATTGAGATTTAAAACGAGAATATTATTGTTAACGTGTCGTCATTTGCATTGCAGTTATACAGCTTCTAAACCCTAGCTTTATAAATTTTGCCTAAACACCAAACACTACCACTCGTCGATAGTTCTTTCTATCTTTCGATAGTACTTATTTCCATAGTGCTTTTATATACGAAATGTTTGCAATTTAGTGTCCGTCAATTAAGTAGCCAATGAGATAGTCGAACGTGGCTAAGGTATGGGTAGGTGTTCATTCTCTTTATGTATAGAAAAAGCTTATACTTACACATAATAATTAAGCTTTCAAGCAATGATCTTTAAATAATATATTTTTGCACTTCCTAAGCAAAAATATAGAAATCGATCTGAATGCTAAAGCTTGATTGTAATTTTTACAGCCAATGCAAAGCACAACGGCTATCATCAGGGAAAATTGGCCTACTGTACCTATTTTTTAGTTGTGTAGCAGTGGCGAAGGCAGCCCAAAATTTTGTTATGCTGTGCGAATATTATCTTAATGCTCCATATTGAAAGACCGTGAATAAATGAATAATGATGGCATAATTAAACTAATATTTTGTTGAACCTGGAACTTTTAAAGCAAATTTTAAAAAAAATATCAACTTTTGACGTATGTAAAATAAAAGGAAAACATTCCGCGAGCTTTTGGCGCGAAAGTTGACCAATCAAATTGTTCCTTTTGATGTTGAATTTCGAACTGACAAGGGAATGTTTTCGAGACGAGATCCAAGAGTTTTTGCTAAAAAAAATTGGGAAAATGCATAAACTGGTGGTTGAAAATTAATACGTGGTACAATGAAACACACTTGCATCATTCTGGAAAGATATTTAAAGAATTTGGCTGAAAAAAGATATGAAAAAATCAGTATTTTGTGTGCGAAAGATCAGCCAGTATTCAAAATGGTTTCCATACATTATAGTAAAGCATCGCTTTGTTTCGAATCAAACCAAGGATTTGAGGGAATAAATCAAATGCTTTAAGTGGAAGGTTAGTATCCTTTCTTTCTGCAAGGTCTATTTTATGACTATGATAGTTTTGTTAGCGTCTTTTTCAGGCTCTGAGGCCATTACAAAACAGCTGGCATTTGAAATTATTTAAGACTGTAAATTCATTATATTTATCTCGTTAACCGCAGCATTTTTGATTTTTATATTAACAAGCGTAGCTACTATTTTTCACGAAACTCATAAACACTTTTAAGCATTACAACTGAATTAACTCCGAGGTATTTTGTTAACTTTACTTGTTTTGTTTCCTCCAGGATGCTTGATGCTTAAAATTGTATACGGTACCATCATTAACACCTTCAAATATTACGTAAGTAAAACAATAAAATGCTAAATTTACGTCTTTTATATATATTAGGTTCTCAAGTTGAATTTGGTTCAGTGTTACTTCAGTGTCCAAGTGTGAAAGTTTTGAGAGGAAAATATTTTGTGAACTGCAAATATTGTAGTTAGTGCTTGGATAATGCATACCATAACCACTGGAAGGAAGCTGAAATTATTACAGTTGACAAGGTTTTTGGCAGCAACTAGCTTTAGCCATTAACCTTGTGAATTAACAACTAAAAGAAAATTTGAAATGCAAAAAATTATTAAATAATTTTAGTGAGCAAGAGGTCAAGCTTATTGATGTTTAGGAAGTTCACTAATCAGCAATGTCAACTTATACACTACCTACTAGTACTGATTAACAGGTTATACTGATAAGTTGACATTGATGGTTGATCACTTCTTCCCAAATTATTGAAGACAACTTATAACTCTCCTGATAAAAGGTCACCAGTATTTTTCATTTTGTCTGTGCACTTGTTAGCTGATTTTAATTTTTTGGGGAGTGTGTGTGTGTGTGTGGGGGGGGGGGGTTAAAGCTACTTAACTGCATGGTTGCCATGATAAATTTATGAAATTGTAAACAGCAACATTTAGGTGACTGACAGCATTTGGTGATTATTTAACAAAATTTAAGTTGACAATGGAACATATCTTTTAAAAAATCACATCTTTCAGCAGCCAGCTCAATACCATGAAAGCCGAAACACAAATTTTTGGCCATAATTTTCCCACTGAATAATTAATGTAACAACTCGAATTTTACATGGTGAAAACGGATTCAATTAAACTACGGCTATATAAGGCATTTTGTTGTATCCTAACGAAAACATAATGCTGGGCATGAGAAGTCCTCAAAACTTTGCCAATGACAGTTTCTTGTATGACATTCTACCTTTTGCTTTGTAGAAACTAGAAGAATCTTGGATATTTGATAAATATGGTAATCCATTTTTTACACTGAAAAATTAAATGATCATAACAGTCAGCAACAATGTGCCAATTAACAGTTTGGTGATTTCAGCTCTACCATGACCAGCAGTGCGAGGAAATGCCACATGGTAAAAAACTTTTGCTTGGAAAATTGCAACTACGAGGTTGAGAAAGCTGTTATTTTCAATGATGATTCAACAAGCTTTAATATTGGAGAAACTACCATGATACATGTACTGTAATATGTGTAATAAGATGAACCTAAAAGACTTACAGGTTGCATGCCCATGTCGTACAATATGTAAATACGAAATGCTGCTAGGTTTGAAAATTCCAGAACGTTTTTCATTAGATTGAATCAGCTTTTCTGCAGTGCTAGACTGAATAAAGATTACCATACCTATCTCTTTAAAGAGCAGAGGGTAAATCAAAGAGTGCATTTTGCATAATGTTGCATATTGTATTGTATCCAAAAGCTTAGAAAAGTGCAATTGAAACAATAGATCATGAGTTGACTTATCTCAATTATCTATTGCTTGAATTGCATTTGACGCTGCAGAAATTTTACGACTAAATCAGACCTTAAAACTAAGCTTTCTTGGGCCTTCTTCAAACTTTTGTTGAGGTCTTTATGACTATGTCAATCTGTGTTAATCTTTGCGATGGTTTAAAATGCGTGTTTTTAATTATCGCAAAAAAGCACTGGTTCTTTTGTAATATTATGTAAATAAACAGGTTTTTCGTCACTGATCTTTTAGTTTTATATTTGACCACGATACATGCATTTGTATTGTCTAAATTTTTGCCCGTTTGGTTGGCTACACAGCTGTAATGTCAAAAAACAGGTACTGTTGGTATTGTTGAAATCACCTAAAAAATACAGGAACGTTGACCTTTCGAGTCTTATCTTGGAGTTAGTAAAACCTGTGCTCAAAACTTACTAGTTTTCAGGTGGTTTTTAAAATACCTGGAGTTTGTTGGCCGGTCTCCCTTGACCAGGTTTCTGGGCGAAAGAGCAAACTACGACAAAGTTATGAAGGGTAATTATCAGACGCAGAAAACGCTTATTGATATATTCATCGCCTAGAGATTAGGCAATGTATAGCTGTTTGTATAGCAGTTTTTGTCTATGGATACCGTGTATTGTTTCATTGCACATGGTTATAATGGTAGCATACAAATGGTAACATTAAAATTTATAGCGAAAAGTTGGAATGCGCGATCGCGTAACCGTGGGTAAACCCTATAAGAAACACTAAGTTTGCATAGAGTTTACCTATGAGGCTAGTCTGCAGAAAACCAGTTTTTAGTTTGCGCACGAGTTTAATCGATACGAAAATCACCTAGCAAACTATACGTTTGCGTATGAATTTACCCACGCGGCAATCGTGTCTCAAAATTTAGGTTTGCGTACATGTTTACCCGCGAGGCAAACCTGGCGCAAATAACCCGCGGTTTGCAGACCTGTTTACGCGTGAGCAAATTTTAGGCCAAAACTTTCATTTTGCCAAGGTTTGCAAGCAGGTTTGCACTATTCACTTCGCGGCCATCGACCGGTAGTCGAACTGGTTTGCTCGAACGGCAAATTAATGTTTTTCATACCCGGCAAAATTAGCAAATTCTGGCAAATTTCAACTTTGTAACATGATTTTCTTTAATTTTGCTTGCGTTGCAAACCGAACTTTTCGCCCCGTGGTTGAACAGTAGCTGGCCACGTCGCCAAATAGACAGGGTGTATGACTACGGATCAGAAGATTTCAGGCTCGAAACCTGTAGGGGTTTTTCTCTTTCTTATACGGAAGAATTCAATACAAAAACTGTAGTTGTTCAACATACAAGTGTGTAAAGTTCGATTTGAACAGTTGCTTTCTTTATTATATTTTCTCTTTTCTCATCCAACTTTCCCTATCTCGTTCACTAATAGCAAATAAAACAATTTGAGATAAAATCTAACACATTACTGAGACATTATCTACATTAAATATTTCTACACCTAATCCGAACATTTGTGGGTGACTGTCCACTCTAGAGAAAATCAGCTCACAGATTTTGTTCATCAATACTTCAACAATATCCTTCGATAGCTCAGTTGGAAGAGCGGCAGACTGTAGATTGCAGTTATTAGTTGGAAGAAGGCTGTGTTACGTAGGTCGCTGGTTCAAACCGGCTCGGAGGTTGATTTTTAACAAAAAAAATCGATTCAACGTACATCATAATATTGTGGATACTTCAAATCTCGCAACAAACACTAAAGGACAGAACACCTCACTTAGAAACGTAAAGCAAAACATATAAAAGACGACAGATATTTTTTCACTAAACTACATTACGAATGACTTGGGTAAATTTTCATTGGAAAACAATAAAGGCACGGAAAAACACCACTGTACCCTCAGAGCTAATGAGGCAATACATTTGTGTGTAAAACAAGCAATTTATCATAACGCTTTGCCTTCGATGCCTTCACCAAATTTAACCTTCGCCAAACAAATTCGTATATTTACTATTCGAATTGATCACAACCTAAAATATGGTGGAAGTGCATTTAAGCCAAATACATTGCGATAAAAAAGTTTTAAAATCATATTGACGTCTTTTGAAGAGAAAGCGTAAGACAGGAGGTTAATTTTTTTCTGTAGTTGACGTTTTATGTCCTTTGTGGTTTTGCTAGGTGGGCGCATTGCAATCTTACGCAAACTTCAAAGGAATGCCTCGTTATTTTTCTTTCCTTGGTCAGTGGACTAAATCGGCTGATAAAGAGTAAGACTTTTCTGAAGGATTTCGTTTCAATTTTAAAATTGACCATATCATTCACGCTATTTAGCAAAAAGCAGTGCGTCGACATTATCTTCTCAATAGAACACGTTTGCATGGAACCAAGAAACTTAGGAAGGGGATCGTACAAGCAGTCGTGGTAAAGAATTAGTGTTGAAATTTGTCTTCATGTGAGAGCATAGGTTTTAATCCTAACAACCGCGATGCAATCATCCATCACTACGTTGGCTTTCAAACGCTTTTCTCAACCTCACACGAAGGTAGACATTACAGGCCAAAAGCCCTAGATTCGCAATCACGGTGATAAACACTGAATCGAAGTTGCACTTGTCTTGTTACTTTCATTGATATCTGACCTATCATTGCACTATTAACTCCAAAAGTAGAGTAAAATAAAAACGTAGCATAGAAAGACACAAGCCCCATGTAAGATTCGAACTCACAACGTTCAGTTTACTAGACTACTGCTCCACCCCTGAGCTAATGAGGCAGAACGTTTGTGTGTCCAGGGATCAACTGATCATAACGCTTTATTTTAGTTCCTTCACGCAAATTAACCTTAGCCAAACAAATTGATGCATTTACTATTCCAGTTGACCATAACGTAAAATATGGCGGATGAAGGTTTTAACAAATTTCTGTGGGAAATCATTTTAAAAGTAAATTGATGTGTGTTAAAGAGAAAGCGTAATAAACAAGTTTATTTTCTTTTTTTTTCAAGTTTTATGGCCTTTGCTGTTTTCCTTGATACCTGCGATGCATTCTTGTTAAGTGTTGCACTTTTTCTCGTTATGATCAATCTGACCTTCAGTGCATTGCGTTGTTCAGTTGAAAGAGGCTGCATTCTGAAAAATCAATATCTGGAACATTTTATCTATTTTCTTGTCCCCGACCAATTAAAGGCCATTTTCCATTACAGCGGCTTCGCCCGCACGAGCGGAGCGAAGTTGCTTGGGCATGCGCAATACTTTTCTTGTGTAAGAATTTCCGTACGCTTAGGAGCTTGCAGACACGCCATGGAAGTAGAAGTGTTTTCTACTTTCAGGGCGAACTTCGCGTGGTCTGATTTCACGTGATAAAAATAAAGCAATAATATTGTTTAAATGATGCTGTTAAAAACATGGCGGCTTTTGAGGAGCAACAAGAAAGTGTATGTGAGCAGGTTAATTAAAATTTAAACGTTGGAGAAGCGAGTGTCGTTGATTTTGAGGAATACTAGACGAATTACTCGTAGAGGAAGTGAGAAATCACAGAATATTGTTAGACACATCGGCTTGGGTCGATCTCATCCCGCTTATCACAAAATAGTATGTACATATTTATTTCGTTTGTACTCATACTTCACATTAAATCCGTTTCTATAAAGTTGCTAGTCTGTTCTTCTTGAATTAGTAATTGTGTGTAAGATATTTTAATCATGTCTGGGTTATAATATTGCTGTTGTGCGACATACCAACTGCATTGACTGTGTTAATATTCTAAGTGACTAGACAGCCGGCTGCCGTCTATTTACTGCTGGCAATATAGTAATGATAGTTGAAGTTTAATATTTATAAAATAAACTGTTCCAACCCCTTCCCGACCACTAAATGTGTAATAAACAATTTGAGAGTTAAAAAAAACTTTAAGAAAATCTGGTAAAAATCAGTAAGCTAAACTTGATATAGACCCAGGCCTTGTTTCAATCACTGGTTAAACCTAATGTGTGTATGTAGGGGAGAATTTATCTCAAACCATGTTTACCGCAGTGCATTGTGGTCATGCGCGTTCGGAAATGCGCAGAACACCTTTCCTCACCTGTGTTTTGTCACCAACTATGTTTTGTGTTCAGAAGGTATCATGTTTCAGGCTGGCTTTTTAAATCGTAGTTAGTCAAAAGCATAAAGCTCAATAGCGCATCTATTGTTGGATTGTTGGATTGTTGGGTTTTGAAGCCAGAAGTACGTCACATTTTTAGACTTGCGCGGCCATGTTGAATGGCCCCACTTGAGCATCGAACACTATAGATTTCTACTACCGGACATATACCTTACATTTTGGAAGAAAAGTTTTCACAGTTTTCTAAAAGAAACTACATTGATTTAATTCTTGAGTGGGGCCCTTGTACATGGTCGCCGCTCTCAAAATATGAAGTGTTTCCGGCTTCAATTTTATTTGTATTTTGTATTACGATGCACTATCCAGTGGTCAAAACTCAAAAGCAAATGCCTTATCAAGGTTAAATTATATATGCGAGAGGAAGACAATTTGTTTTTCTGAATATATTCATTTTTGAAGTCTGCTGTTTGCGCAAATAGTCAAGTACTACAATTTAAAACGAGTTTGTTATTCGCACGACAATATTAAATCTCGTATTAAATTGCAATGGAATTTTAACATACATTCTATTCGATAGTATCGCGTCTGTGAAATTGTATTAAAGCGCATTTGTTTTGTCGATAATAATTTTCCAACATTACCATTTGTGCTAACTTCTTTCTAAAACGCATCTGCTGTTCACTCGACATTATTTGCGGTGGAATTATGACAGTTTTAAATTTCGTGTGTTTATGATCTACCAAATATTTCCAACAAACATAATTATACAACAACTAAGTATTTCAGAGTTCAAAAATTATTCCTTATCGATAAGGCGTTTGCATTTCGACTTCGTTCAACGTTGACCCCTTTTGACCCCTTATGCCAGTCTGAAACATGATATCTTCTGGCAGACAAACTGAGTTAAGCTGAGCAATGTACTGGCAGGCTAGTAATGCACACTATCCCACTGAATATATTTTGGGTTGCATAATTAAATGTCATTTTCCAATAACCTATAAAATAATTAAAGCTCCGCAGCATTCCCTACCTTGTCTTAAGGAATATATAGCAGATATATGAATATATGATTCAAATATATTCAAGAATTCGCAATTCTTGCAACCGCTTTCCGCACTTTTCACGGCAGGCTGGTTTTCGAACAGACTTAATTCGCTTAAATGAAGTATACCATCACCGCAGAGATACCGCTTTGGTTTTAGTGCCGTTCGCATTTATCATCATGAAACTTCATGAATAAACATTTCAGTATGGACAAATTAGTTATCAGAAAACGAAAACCAACCAATCCTATTGATGAAGATGAACCATCTAACAATGACTCCGAAAACATTGATTTACTGATAAGTTCAGATGTAGATTATGATGCTGGTTCATTGTTGGTTGAGCCTAGTATCTAAGCCTGAGAAAGACTTTGGTACTAGCAGTAGCCAAACAACTGTACAACATGAAAACAATGTCAAGAGGAAATGTGGAAGAACTTTTCAAGAAAGCTGGAAACAAAAGTTTAACAGGTTAATCTACGAGAATGAAAAACAGAGAGCGTTTTGTAGCACATGCAAAGCCGCGAGGGACGACAACATGCCATTACCTGTTTCATCGAAACAGATGTCTTCAGCCAAGTGTTTTGTTGAGGATGGTTTTGGAAACTGGAAAAAGGCGTTAGAAAATTTCAGTCTCACGAAAAATTGGATTTTCATCGAGCTGCAGTTTTATTCACGTCTTCAAAAGGAAAACAATTGGTTTCACAATTATATAGCAATGATCATGCAAAACAAATGAAAGACAACAGGGTTGCGTTGGTTAAAATATTCACAAGTCTTTGATACCTTGGTTGCCAAGGACTACCGGTGAGAAGTAAGGTTGAAGAACAATCTAACTTAATGATTTTACTTGAAGAAAGGGCTGATGATGTTGTAGAACTTCAAAAATGGTTAAAGAGGGAGGAGAAATTTAAATGGTTATCACCAGAAGTTACCAATGAGATCTTGAAAACTTTTAGCTATGCAATTTTGCAACAATTAAAAGATGAAGTGATGACAATTAATGCAGGATATTATGGTATTAACTTTGATGAAACTTCTGATGTAGCCAATAAGGAACAGATTAGCATTTGTTTTCGAGTTGTCCAGGAAAACTTTTTGATTGAAGAGCTATTTTTTGGATTTTATCAAACTTCGATTACTTCTAGTGATGAGATATATGCCATTGTCAAAGATGTTCTTTTACGATTCCAGTTTTCCATTAATAAGTGCAGAGGACAGTGTTACGATGGCGCAGCAAATGTTTCTGGTCATGTCAGTGGTTTGCGGACAAAGATTTTTAAAGACGAAAGTCATGCAACATATGTCCACTGTCGTGCACATAATCTCAACCTGGCAGTCCAAGATGCAATTAAAAACAACAAACAAATTAGAGATATGCTCAACCTGATTAGTATAGGAAATTACACGGTTCGAGAAGTATTAATGAAAAATCGCACGCGTGTTTGGCGAAATGTTTATAATACCGCGAGTGCGTAGCACGAGCGGTATTATAAATATTTCGCCAAACACAAGTGAGATTTTTCATTAATACTTCGAGAACAAGTGTAATTTCCTATTAATATCATTTTATAGCCGACGCTACATTTAAATAAATTTATTTTCTGTCTCAAATATGTATAATTATTACAATTCATAATTTATTCGTGCAAAAGTCACAAGCGTTTTTTGTAACACTAAGCACTTACACGGCTTTATTCTCAAACTTAACCGGTGAACAAGTGTGAAATGTTGTACATTTAACATATTTAAAACTCTTTAAAACATTGCTTTAAAATAACAAGAATTCTAATCAGAGTCACTGTCATAGAAAGGAAGGACCCGGCGTCGCTTAGCAGCAGCACTTGAGCAGGATTGTTCGGATTCTCGATTGTCGAAATAGGATGGGGGCATTTGGATGTTGTTGTTTACCGTTACATTTATCGTTGAGTTTTCCATGTTTTGAGCCAAATTTGCCAAATTCAGCACTGGAAATTGTCGTTGTGGAACAGCATTCGGCGGTGCAGAAGTAGAAGGAAGGCTGTTGTTTCCATCTCGTATTTGCAGAGGACCAACTTTGTGTGAACCGCTGAGGGTATTCACTGTTTCACTCCCGCTGATTATATTTGATAGTTGCTTCGAGCGTTTGGTGGAGAAAGAATCTACATAATCATCCAGGGACTTTTCGTTGCGATGACCTGTAACCGATACTATCTGTGCTCGTGGAATATTCGCGTCGTCCAGCTTTTTAACAACGGTTTTTCTGGCGCTATGGTTTGTTAGACGCTTTCCAGTTTGTTCAACTGCTGTCCCTCGCACGATTCGCTTCATGATTTCGCCGAGACGGTTAGTTCCCATTTTCTGGGCTTTGTACCAAACCTTAGTTTTGGGTTTATATTTGACTGCCAGGTACAGTGGACCAGACATTTTGAGCTTTTCTGGACGGTGAGAGAGATAAGATCTGAAGATGGCAACAGGACATGTCGAGTCGTTTGTGGCAAACATTTTCGGAAGTTGACCTCGTCGTTTCATTCTCAGGCCACCTTGACGGGTTTTTGTTGGCTTCAAATCGTTGAATTGGACATATTCGACATCGTTTTCATCTTTTCCAAACATAAAGTCGTCAATGTCAGCCAGAGCGTGTTCTTGCCGTCCTCTCAGTCCCATATGTTGAGTTAACGTGAACCAAACTGTATGGATTAACGTTTCGGGGTCGTGATCACCGAGCTTGCCAGCTTTCCACAGTTCAGCTTCTTCTTGCCAGGTGAGTGCCTTTGAAGCATTCGGTCTGCTTCCCTTTCCTTCTTCACGTAATTTAGTTGCTTTCCCCCTTAATATTTTGTTAGAGGAATGAAACTGTGGGTCTCGAACAATGGATAGTGTGTAGCCCTTTTCCTTTAAATGACGATCAAGTGAGGCTTGCATTACAGCTAAACTTTCCGGTTGGTAATCTTCGCCGTTTATCTTTTTTAACTCGGCGTAGAACTGGCCAAGAACTGAATTCAGTTCTCGTGGAGATAGGTTTTCTATGTCCTGCCTCTGGCTTCGAAGTTTAGCCCAAGAAATATAGGTATTTAACCATGTTTTTGTCGTCCTATTCGTATTGTTACAACTAGCTTTTGCGTAAAGCGAGTCAACTTCGTCTTCTGTTAGTTCCGGAAACCTATTTTCAGACAACTTTTCATTAGCCACAGCTTTGTTGTCAACTTGAAAGCATACGTTTTCGTCCATTGAAGCTAAAATATTGTCAGTTTCGGCATCGAAAAAATCAACATAATCCATTTTTTTAAAAATTGCTTCACAACTTTGTTTATATTTTTTTGTTTTCAAAAACTCCCGCTCCCCGCGGGCTCGGCTCGTTACTGTGCCGATTAATTTTTAATCGGCACAATGTGCCGATTAAGGATTAATCGGCACACTTTTTAACCAATCAGAAGCGAGTAAACTAAAAAAAATGATATTAGAGTATTAATTGCATTCAATCGTGGTTCTCCCAAACGTTTGGCTTGGTTTAGTCAATTCAACAAGAGTGATGGATTCAATGGTGCCAGAAAGTCTCTTAGGCCATTTTGCTCTACTCGCTGGACAATGAGATTAGTTTCTCTTGAAGCAATCTGCAGTAACTACATAGCTATTCTTAATTGGTTAAAAGATGTAGATGCAACAGAAAAGAATGACTCTGGTGCCAAAGCAGGTGGCTTTTTAAAGTCTCTGTCAAGCTTGAACACTTTCTTCCTGATTGAAGTTCTTAGGATGGTCTTCACCATTGTAGAAGGTGGAAGCTCTGGTTTGCAAGAAAAACAGCTCTGGTTTGCAAGGAAAACAGCTCTCGTTTAGCAAATCAGAAGAAGTAATTAAGTGCATGAAAGAATCTGTTTCAAATGCTAGGAATGAAGATCATTTTTCAAACATTTGGCATGCCAGCCAAAGTGTGCTAACACTTACTGACTTGATCAAAAATCCTAAGTTATCTAAGCAAAAAAGAATTCCAAGAAGGTTAGACGATGGAGCTGGTGTTTCTTTTGTCCCTTCAACACCTCAAGAGTTTTACAGGATTAAATACTTTACTATATTGGATAGTGTTCTGGTGGGATTGACTGAAAGATTTGAGCCTGATGAAACATCCCGACAACTTACTCGGGTTGAGCACTTTCTACTTGGAAAAGAAGTAGAAGTCAATTATATCGTACAGCACTATCGGGAGGATATAAATGGTCCAAGGCTTAAATTGCATAGGGACATTCTTCTTGACAAAGCTGCTGCAGATAACGAAGTACTTGAAGATTTCCAGTCCATTGTTGCTTTTCTGTCTAAAAATGCCACATTCAGAAATATTATTACAGAAGTAAGTTCCCTCGTCAGAATCATACTTACACTATCTGTGTCAAGCTGCTCTGCGGAGAGGTAATTCTTGCCTGAAAACGTATCTACGATCCAGAATGACACAAGAACGTTTAACGCAATTGCATTGATGAATACACACAGGGATATTTTCAGCTGTTTGGATATTGATAATCTTGTTGACAATTTTATTTTAAGTCAAGTGTACGAAAGAACACTTTCATGTTATTTAAATAGACTTCCAATGTTGAAATAAGCATAAGGTTATAGTACTACTAGTAGTTATACCGTGATGGTACACAGTACACTTACCTTTGTGTAACTTGTAAAAGAAATGCCATTTTGTAACAAAAATATATTGTTATGCAAGACTTTCACTGGGATGGATAAATGTATTTAAGATTAAATTATGTAGTGACTTACAAGAGCGATTTCAGAGCCCCTAATTTTAAAAAATTTCTGCGGGGAATGCCCCCGGACCCTCCTAGTCCTAAGAATCATTAAGACGAGCCATTGAGCCCCTCCAGACAAAACCAAAACTCTACGCCTATGTAACGAATACACTATTAGCAAGGTTGCTGTTTACAAATTATCCCCCCCCCCCACAAAGGATATCATATTGCTGAATATAAAGGGTCTTTCTATTTTATGAGTTCGAGTTAATGAAACCGAGTTTGAGTTGATAAAATCGAGTTATGTCTACGAGTTCGAGTTCAGGAATCGAGTTAGCATTTTTGTCAGCGGTAAATTTTCATAATATATGATAATTTATTCACTCATGATGGTGGTAACAAACTCGACGAAAGAGCTATGAAATCAACATATTTCAATGCCTTTTTAAATGGAAAATATTTTCATTAATTAATCTTCTCATTTACCATTTATGAAAGGTCATTACTATTGAAGATAAAGCGACAGAAAAATATATGTGTGTGACATTTATTGACATTTTAGACAATGACTATGAAATGACCTATTGCTATGACATATCATCTCCATCTGCTACAGTATATCTACAATTATGCTTTACCGTTACTATATCTAGAAGTTATGCGGTGGTGGTGAAATCACTATTAGAATCAACTATAATCCCACTCTTGTACTTTCTGATAGTGATGATGCAAGTGAAGCATGCACAGTTGTTAAAAACACCAATGTGAAATTGGAGGAGGTAAATTTTATTAATACAAAGTTCAGGTTTTTAAACAGTTTGAAGTTAGGAAATATTTAGTTAGTGAAACAAATGAACTTGCCCAGTCCAGGGGGTGGATCAAATATGATCTGGCAGTGCGAAGTGTGCCTGGTCAACTGTGGTGTACTGCCACATACCCAACAACCTATGCGGTTAGCAATATATTGACATTCTGCATGATGCCTATCATGCTATTACAGAAATTACTACACCTCACTGCACCCACGCTGGTCCTGGCTAGAGAGTTGCACCCCTTACCCTCACCCATCTAAAAATCCATCCTTGCTCCAATAAATAATCATGTTTGGTTTGATTTGAAAATGTTTCCGGACTGTAAATGTTAAAGAATTTGAAAACAATTCTCATACAGTAGCTAAACTAGCTGTAGCAATTGGTCATGCACCATGCTAGTATTAGTTCTATGTCTGGAAAAAAATTCATTAATTTTTCAAATGTTTGGACATTAGATTTATAGAAAAGTATGCGTTGCATGACCATTTGTTATGACAAACTTTGTTACTGTTTTCATATTGTATCATGCATAAATACATTTAATGAAACTAATAAATGTTAGTTTATATACCATAGTCTTTTTTGCATACCAGGATCACTTTACCAACAAAAGGAAACAGGATGAATTTGAGAGGTGGGATGAAGAGTGCTATAGCCCCGGCAAGCCATTATTGCCTGTAGGGTTGTCTGGAGGCCTGAAAACTAAGGTAATCAGCATGTATTTTTTTGTTTCCAAAAGATTATAGATGCTGAAAATAATTATGGATATGAGACTATGGTGTAAAATAATATAATTATATATGGAGTGGAGTTTGAATGAAGGCATTAACTCATTAAGATTTTACCCAGCTCTTGCACTTGTCAATGAGTGTAGTCTGCTAATTAATCAGTCAAAAATCTTGTCGCAGTTTAGGGATAATCATGAAAAAGACAAATTTTTAAAAGGAGAAAGTGGTAACAGTCAGGTATGACAGATTAAGTCAACAGATTACACATGTGTGCTTTCTGAATCTTGTTATGGTGATTTTGGGTACAATTTTGTCCCTTTGGTTGACGTGATGGAGTAGATTACCTAATGATGTCTGTCAAAAGCAGCAACTGTTAATTGCACGTTTGGTATGCATTGAAACAAAAGCTTCTCGATGTTGACATCTTTGATGGATGTTCGTTAAAATTTATCTTCAGAATTTGTGCTTGATGCCGGAAATTGAAAGGAAATATTAACAACATTTAGAAATTCCATGAAAATTGCTTTGAATTTTTTGTTAACATAAATATAATGCACAATATTCACGACGGTACTGAGATTAACCTAATAGGCCATTTTTTCAAATTTTTGGCATTCTCAAAAACACATGTTCGACTTAAAGTGTCAATATCTTAGCTGAAGTTGCCTCAAAATCTTATTATAACATATCAAAATTCAAGTTAAACCTTCCTGGATAAGATGTGCTTTATTTGGTGGTGATAATTATCCTAGTTTTTCTGTTAGATCAAATCAAATAGGGGGCACGTTTTTTTGTGCCACCCGGTATATATAGGATATTCCACAGTGGCGCGGAGATACAGATTTTATGTTCTCGTGGCAAGACGATATCTCACTCGTTCTCGCTAGTCATGTCATAAAAAAGAACATATAGCTATATTAGAATCTTAAGCGTTCAATAAATAAAATGCTCTAGAACACAACAATGGCTTCAAAAGTAGCATAAAGCTATCAAATTTAAACACAAAAATATGAACTACAACAGAAGAAAAGGATAAATCCAGAAGCCTTGAACTATAAGCCATTTGTAAAGCATTGAAAAAGGCGGGAATTGTTATGTCACTCCTTAGTGTGACTTACGGAAATTACGCCACTTAAGATGTAGGGGCGTACTAGAGCTTCGAGTGTTTTAGTTCCCAGTAAAATACCCTTATCTATATTATAAAAGTAGATTTTAAGGCAGTGCAACTATATGGCATTTTCCAATGAGATATTCTTTCTACATGCACTCGCTGGCTGACGCAAATCGGACGCAAGTTCAAGATACCCGCAATCACGTGATAAATACAGCATGTGATTTTTCAATTTATTTTTTTTTTAGGAAAAACCAGTCAAACAATGTCCATTTTGTCGGTATTGTCTGCCTTGCAATCAAACTAATCTTATGCAATCCAGTAAGGATGGACGTCCATGGCACGCCTATATCTCATCAAGTCGAAAAGGCTTTGAAGGAGTCAGACGAATCGCTGAATGCAAAGGTTCTTATATGTGCAATAATATACAGTGGCCTTACATACAACAGTTTAAGACTTTCAACACAGTTCAGTTCAAGTCATCTTGCGGTAGGCGATTGTGTTCTTGTTGTGGTTATGCCGCTGACCAAACTCCATGCAAAGCAAAAACAAATTTTTAGTTCGAGGACGGTCATCCGGCAACTACTGTCATTATTTACCATGAGGGAACGCACACTTGTACTGCAGTCAAACCAAGTCGCCCAGCAGATGAATATGTCAATTCTATCCTTAAAAAACACAAACACATGAAACCAGTCCAGATACCAAATCATACCATAACGAAAATGATAGAGGATGGGTGCGACTGGAATGAAATTACTAGTAAAGCTCGCGAGTTTACAGATGTAGAAAGGTTTTCAAAGCTGAAAAGTGGTATGAAGAGAAAAATTAATCCGCATGGACATAGTATCTATCTACCCACTCGCCCACCCACCCACCCCTGATTCTTGGCATATTTCTTGTTGTGTGATCTTCTCAAGGGATTTGGATGCGCCAATGAAAGAATCACAGCACGATCTCAAAAAGGAACTTTGCACATTTTGGGAAAATTTTAAATAAAAATTTGCTTTGGACATCATAAGGACCTGCAACTAAACTTATATAAAAATTACTTGGAAAAAACGTATGTTGCCATTTTCACACTGATTTTAACTCGAATTTATCATACTTTACCTAGAACTCGATTTTTAACCTCGAACTCGATTCTTCAACTCGAACTCATAAAGATTAAAAACTCATGCAGTAAATGCTTCATTAGCTCAGCGTTGGAGCGGCAGCGTTGTGTCGTGTGTTCGAAAATTACATGCGACTAAAAATTAAATGCATTACTCACAAATTGTTTTTGAGAAAAGCAGCTAGTCGTAAGCGCTTTCTAAATGTATCACGTTTTGCGGAAGCTAGAAGGGGCATAATCGAATATCAGTCCAGGAGCTATTTTTTATTATTTACATAATTTCAAAAGCTGCCTCATACCAGAATGCCATTGTATTTTCACCAAAAACCCGGCGAGTTGAGGATAAATTTGTGTTGATTGCGCATTGTTTATCAGCGAAGTTGAAACGTAGCTGGCCATGTCGCAAAATGGATATGGTGTATGACTACAGATCAGAAGATTTCAGGCTTGAAACCTGTTGGGGGTTTTCTCTTTCTTACGGAAGAATTCAATAGAGAGACTGTAGTTGTTAAACATACCAGCAAGTGATGTTCGATTTGAGCAGTTGCTTTCTTAATTATATTTTCTCTTTTCTCATCCAACTTTCCCTATTTCCTTCGCTAATAGTGGATAAAACAATTTGAGATAAAATCTAACACATTACTGAGACGTTAACTACATTACATATTTCTACACCCAATGTGAACATTTGTGGGTGACTGTCCACTCTAGAGAAAATCAGCTCACAGATTTTATTTCTCAATACTTTAATCATGATTAAGAAAACGTGTGCGCCCTTTGATAGCTCACAGTTGGAAGACCGGCGGCGGACTGTAGATTGCAGTTATTAGTTGGAAGAAGGCTGTGTTCCGTAAGTTGCTGCTTCAAATCCGGCTCGGAGGTTGTTTTTTTAACAAAAAAATCGATTCGACGTACATCAAAAATTGTGTATCCTCAAGTCTCGCAACAAACACTAAAGGACAGAACACCTCAATTAGAAAGGTAAAGCAAAATACATAAAAGACGACAGATATTTTTTCACTAAACTACATTACGAATGACTTAGGTAAATTTTCATTGGAAAACAATAAAGGCACGGAAAAACACCACTGTACTCCCAGAGCAAATGAGGCAATACATTTGTGTGTCGAGCAAGCAATTGATCATAACGCTTTACCTTAGATGTCTTCACCAAATTTAACCTTCGCCAACCAAATTCGTATATTTACTATTCGAATTGATCGCAACCTAAAATATGGTGGAAGTACGTTTTAGCCAAATACATTTTTATATCGCGATAAAAAATCGTTTTAAAATCATATTGACGTCTTTTGAAGAGAAGATGTCAGACAGGAGATTAATTTCTTTCGGTTGTTGACGTTTTATGTCCTTTGCTGTTCTGCTAGGTGCGCGCATTGCAATCTTACGCAAACTTCAAAGGAATGCCTCGTTAATTTTCTTTCCTTGGTCAGTGGACTAAATCTGCTTATAAAGAGTAAGACTTTTCTGAACGATTTCGTTTCAATTTTAAAATTTACCATACCATTCACGCCATTTAGCGAAAAGCAGTTCGTCGACATTATCTTCTCAACAGCACACATTTGCATGGAACCAAGAGAAACTTAGGAAGCGAATCCTACAAGCAGTCGTGGTAAAGAATTAGCGGGACGGTGTTGAAATCTGTCTTCCTGTGAGGGCATAGGTTAGAATCATAACAACTGCGGCGCAATCAGGCATCACCACATTAGCTTTCAAACGCTTTTGTCAATCTCACACGAAGGTAGACATGACAGACCAAAAACCCTAGATTTGCAATCACAGCGATAAACACTGAATCGAAGTTGCACTTGTCCTGTTACTTTCATCGATATCCGACCTGTCATTACACTGTTAACTCCAAAAGTAGAGTAAAATAAAGACTTACAGAAAGACTCCGTTTTGATAAAAAATTCCAACTTTAGCTTCGGAATATATTTTACGCCAAAATTGGAGTAGATTTAACTCTTGATTCAAGCATAGAAAGATACAAGCCCCGTGTGAGATTCAAACTCACGACCTTCAGTTTATTAGACTACCGCTCTACCCCTGAACTAATGCGGCAGCACGTTTGTGCATCTAAGGATCAACTAATCATAACGCTTTATTTTAGTTCCTTCACGCAAATTAACCTTAGCCAAACAAATTGATGCATTTACTATTCCAACTGACCATATCCTAAAATATGGCGGACGAAGGTTTTAATAAATTTCTGTCGGAAATCATTTTAAAAGTAAATTGGTGTGTGTTAAAGAGAAAGTGTAATAAACGAGGTTATTTTCTTTTTTTAAGTTTTATAGCCTTTGCTATTTTCCTTGATACCCTCAATGCATTCTTGTAAAGTGTTGCACTTTTTCTCGTTACGAATGGCGTTGTTCAGTTGAAAGAGGCTGCATTCTGAAAAATCAATATCTGGAACATTTTATCTATTTTCTTGTCCCGGACAAATTAACGGCCACACTTTATACAAATTTATGCTTGGAAACAATTGCACAAGGGCGTGCCCAAAATTTGCTTCCATGGCAACATTTACTTATGCGTTGTGTTTCTAGGGGGGGGAAAAAAGTCTCTTGTTGATCTTCCTTTTTTAGTACCTTTTAATGTGGAAGTCTGCAATGTTACCGTTACACCGCGTGTAAATTGATATGTAAAAGAAAACTTTCTACAAAATATCAGTGGATATCAGTTAATAGTGGCGAAGACTTTCAAACGATTGGTTTTAAATAAAAATATAAGTAGGCTTTTGAATCGTAGATTTGTTTCCAATGTCAGATGCGGGATTCGAACCCTTGCCCACAATTGTGGACCAAAACACTTTGCAAACCTTCAACGTGCTTTAATTTTGACGCCTTCGACCGCTAGGCCAACCTGACTAACAAGCGGAAGAATATTGTCTTCTACTTGTCATCACGAATTTTAAATGATTGTGTTACGGAAAATCTCTATCCAAATCTTTTCTCTCATTTCCGTTGAATAATTTTTAATGAGACTCAAAACGGAATTTTAATATAGTTTATGCCTGAGTTATTACCATCTCCTGAATAGCAAGCCATGTTTGATGATATGTTTGTGAAGAACAATGTATAACAATTTTGAAAAATTGTAACCACCGCTGCATAACATCGTTCAGGATGTGAAAGCTTGCCTGATTAGCTCAGGGGTAGAGTGGCAGTCTTGTAAACTGAAGTTTGTGAGTTCGAATCTCACATGGGGCTTAGTAGCAATAATTTCTTTCATGGCAATTTTTCAGCCATCATAAAAGCTGAAAACATTTTTCTTTTTGTTCCGAATTGAATGTTTGACTTTTGCACCAATATAGTTCATTGACACAGAAGTAAGCACCTCAATAAGAGGAAGTTATATTGGTGGCACGGGGCATTGTTGTATTGACTTGTCCATTTCTTGGTCGCTGGGTATAATTGGCTTTTAAAGAATAAGGATTTCTATTCATTTTAAGAATTGACCACGCCGTTCGCGCCACTTGGCAAACAACCAGCTCGTCGAAATCACCTTCTATTGAACACGTTCTCATGGACCTAAGAAAAATTTAGCACGCGAGTTTTAAGTACAAGCAGTCGTGCATGATGAAGCGTTAAGGCGACGGACAAGGAATCAGTCTCGCTCTGGGAGCGTAGGTTAGAAAGGTACCAACCGCGACCTACTCAAAAATCATTTTATACTTTTTTGATTCTCACCTGACAGTAGAAATGGCAGAGACAAAGCGCCAGATTCGAAATCACAGCCATAAACACAGAGTAAACGTTGCACTTACTTTCAGCTTAAAAACTTTAGTGAGTTCTCGTGATTTCTTTTTTCAGAAAAGGGTTTCGATTTGGCACACTTTCTGAGTAGAACATGACTTCATTGTACATGTACTGAACGTTACATGGGATGATAACCTTGCGTGTGATCACTAGTCACCATGTTTGCAAAATAAAGGTACTTATTTGCTGGATTGTTTGATGAATTTAAAGAAAATGGAGAAGCTTTACAATACAGTTGACGAGGTGGCCGAGTGGTTAAGGCGTTGGACTGCTAATCCAATGGACTATATCCGCGTGGGTTCGAATCCCATCCTTGTCTTAGATTTCACACAGAAAGGCTGCAGATTCGACTGTGTGTTGTTGGTAAATGTCTAGTTGTTAAATCACGAGTAACACAAGCCTTCTTTTTATATAAAAATACGTGTGTATTTTAAATGGGAAAAATTCCAATATTGATCATTAACGCAGTCGCTTTCAAATCACATAATAAGATCCGTTATGTTGACTTTAATGCAGCCAATTTGTAAACGCTTGGTTTGCTGATTGTTGGGGCAAGATGTGTCTCAATGGTTTCGTAATTCGATCCTTGCGGCTAACTTAATTATTTTTTATTGAAGTTTTTTTTCACCTCTGTTCTCGTAAGCAGCCTGTATCTCAGCCTTAAACTGAGATAGAATGTACCCATCCAAAAACACGGTCTATCCAGGAAGTACTTCATTAGCTCAGCCTTGGAGCGGCAGTGTTGTGTACTTTAGGTTGTGTGTTCGAAAATTACATGCGACTATAAATTAAATGCATTACTAACAAATTGTTTTTGAGAAAAGCAGCCAGTCCTAAGCGCTTTCAAAATGTATGACGTTTTGCGGAAGCTAGAAGAGGCATACTCGAATATCAGGCTACAAGCTATTTTTTACATTTACATACTTTCAAAAGCCGCCTCATACCAGAATGCCATTGTATTTTCACCAAAAACCCAGCGAGTTGAGGATAAATTTGTGTTGGTTGCACATATTTTATCAGCGAAGGTGAAAAGTAGCTGGCCACGTCGCAAAATGGATAGGGTGTATGACTACGGATCAGAAGATTTCAGGCTCGAAACCTGTTGGGGGTTTTCTCTTTCTTACGGAAGAATTATATTTATAAACTCATCAGACCATATTCTTTTGTTTTTCGTCGGTTTTTAATTTTCCCGTAACAACCTTCTTCATTCTAAAAGCAGGCGGTGATATTTGATTTTTCCGAGGGAAATGCGGGGTTGAAGGTTATTACGAAAAATAATAACCAGTTACTGGGTTATTACGGAAAATAATAACTTCAGAAAATTTTACGTTTGAAATCAGCTTATTACAACAAAACTCGCTTAAAACATACATTTCAACTCTTTCAAATCTTAATTTTCCACGTATTACACACATCTTCAAATAAACAGAGTTCCAGTACATAGATTGTATCGTTATGTAAAGTAAACCAAGCCATGCAGTGAGTTCTAACTTCAAAAAGTGATATCGAATCATTGAGCTGGGTCGGCGACATGCACCTACTGTAAGGCCAAGCTTCGGAGGCTCTTACCGCCCATTTGTCTTTGTAACGAGTTGCTAAAACAACAGACTGTATAATAATTCATGCTGTTAATTACATGAATTCATGATAGGTTGGATTGACAATTGCAACAATAGAATTAATTTTCCTTTACAAATACAACAATACAGAGTGTCATTGAAATTAAACCTATTCAATATATAGTTTCTTGGTTCATAAAAGATTTGTACCTAAACAATTAACGAAATGCGCTATAGAATTGAATTTTCAATTTGGAAACCTCCGGAAAAAAAGAATAGGTTTTCACAGTTAAATAAAAACCTCTCCCTCATGCCTTAACCAATATAGAGAGACTGTAGTTTTTCAACATACAACATTTGAGCAGTTGCTTTCTCAATTATATTTTCTCTTTTCTCATCCAACTTTCCCTATTTCCTTCGCTAATAGCGGATAAAACAATTTGAGATAAAATCTAACTCATTACTGAGACGTTAGCTACATTAAATATTTCTACACCCAATCCGAACATTTATGGGTGACTGTCCACTCTAGAGAAAATCAGCTCCAAGATTTTATTCCTCAATACTTTAATGAGTATGAGCGCGTCCTTCGATAGCTCAGTTGGAAGAGCGGTGGACTGTAGATTGCAGTTATTAGTTGGAAGAAGGCTGTGTTCGGTAGGTCGCTGGTTCAAATCCGGCTCGAAGGAGGTTGATTTTTAAGCAAAAAATCGATTCGACGTACATCAAAAATTGTGGCTACTTGAAATCCCGCAACAAATACTAAAGGACAGAACACCTCAATTAGAAACGTAAAGCAAAATAGATAAAAGACGACAGATATTTTTTCACTAAACTACATTAGGACTGACTTAAATAAATTTTCATTGGAAAACAATAAAGGCACGGAAAAACACCACTGTACCCCCGGAGCTAATGAGGCAATACATTTGTGTGTAGAGCAAGCAATTGATCATAACGCTTTACCTTAGATGCCTTCACCAAATTTAACATTCGCCAAACAAATTTGTATATTTACTATTTGAATTGATCGCAACGGAAAATGTGATGGAAGTACGTTTTAGCAAATACATTGCGATAAAAAATCGTTTTAAAATCATATTGATGTCTTTTGAAGAGAAGATGTAAGACAGGAGGTTAATTTCTTTCTGTTGTTGACGTTTTATGTCCTTTGCTGTTCTGTTAGGTGCGCGCATTGAAGTCTTACGCAAACTTCAAAGGAAAGCCTCGTTAATTTTCTTTCCTTGGTCAGTGGACTAAATTGGCTTATAAAGAGTAATACTTTTCTGAACGATTTTGTTTCAATTTTAAAATTGAACATACCATTCACGCCATTTAGCAAAAAGCAGTTTGTCGACATATCTTCTCAATAGCACACGTTTGTATGGAACCAAGAGAAACTTAGGAAGCGGATCGTACAAACAGTCGTGGTAAAGGATTAGCGGGACGGTGTTGAAATCTGTCTTCCTGTGAGAGCATAGGTTTGAATCCTAACAACCGCGACGCAATCAGCCATCACTACATTAGCTTTCAAACGCTTTTGTCAATCTCACACGAAGGTAGACATGACAGACCAAAAGCCCTAGATTTGCAATCACGGCGATAAACACTGAATCGAATTGCTTTCATTGATATCCGACCTATCATTGCGCTGTTAACTCTAAAAGTGGAGCAAAATAAAAACGTACAGAAAGACTCCTGTTTGATGAAAAATTCATATATAGTTACCGTACGTATTCCATATATGGAGTAATATATACTTAATATGCAAGAGCATATACACGACGCTGAACAGCATATACACAACGTTTCAAATATAATAGGTTACATAAGCAGTATAAATTTAGTTTTTAACGGTGAACTTTCGATTCGCTGCATTAGCTCAGTGGTTTAGGTCGTGCGCTTTAGCCCTGTTTGTTTCGGGTTCGAGCCCGGTTACGTGCTTTTCTTTTATGCTTTTTTTTCTTCTTGACACACGAATACTTTTTTTCTTATATTCTTATATTTTTCCTCAATTTTAAAAGGGTTATTCTCCCTCACTGGGACTGTATCTACTTCACCAAATTTAGCTAAAGTGCAAGCCCGAAGGGCGAGTAAGGCTGAACCTCTCTCTGCATATGCGCCATGTTGTTATTTTCGAGCATTATGTATATGCTCTTCCACGTCATGTATATGCTCTTCAGCGTCGTGTATATGCTCTTGCATATTGTGCAATCACTTACCTTATATGGAATAGGTACTATAAATGCCAATCGAAAAATTCGAACTCTAGTTTCGGAATATATTTTACACCAGAATTGGAGTAGATTTAACTCTTTATTGAAGCATAAAAAGATACAAACCCCATGTGAGATTCGAACTGACGACCTTCAGTTTACTAGACTACCGCTCCCCCTGAGCTAATGAGGCAGCACATTGTGTACCCAGCGATCAACTGCTCATAACGCTTTATTTTAGTTCCTTCACGCAAATTAACTTCCGGCAAACAAATTGATGCATTTACTATTTCAACTTACCATAACCTAAAATATAGCGGATGAAGGTTTTAATAAATATCGGTCGGAAATCATTTTAAAAGTAAATTGATGTGTGTTAAAGAGAAAGCGTAATAAATGAGGTTATTTTCTTTCCTTTTTAAGTTTTATGGCCTTTGCTGTTTTCCTTGATACCCGCAATGCATTCTTGTAAAGCATTGCATTATTTTCTTGTTACGATCAATTTGACCTTCAGTGAATGGCGTTGTTCACTTGAAGGAGGCTGCTTTCTGAAAAATCAATATCTGGAACATTTTAATTATTTTCTTGTCCCGGACCAGTTAACGGCCACACTTTATACAAATTTATGCTTGGCAACAATTGCACAAGGGCGTGCCCAAAATTTGCTTCCATGACAACATTTACTTATACATTATATTTCTAAGAAAAAGAAAAAAAGTCCCTTGTTGATCTTCCTTTTTTAGCACCGTTTAATTTGGAAGTCTGCAATGTTACCATTACACCGTGTGTAAATTAATATGTCAAGAAAACTTTCTACAAAATGTCAGTGGATATCAGTTAATACTGGCGAAGTCTTTCAAACGATTTGTTTTAAACAAAAGATATAAGTGGGTTTTTGAATCGTAGATTTGTTTCCAATGTCAGATGTGGGATTCGAACCCATGCCCACAATTGTCGACAAAAACTCTTTGCAAACTTTGAACATGCTTTAATTTTGACGCCTTCGACGGCTCGGCCCACCTGACTAACAAGCAGAAGAATATTGTCCTCTACATTTCCTCACGAATTTTAAAATATTGTGCTACGGAAAATCTCTATCCGAATTGTTTCTCTCATTTCCGTTGAATTATATTTAATGAGACTGAAAACGGAATTTTAATATAGTTTATGCCTGAGTTATTACCATCTCCTGAATAGGAAGCTATGTTTGATGATATGTTTGTGAAGAACAATGTATAACAATTTTAAAACATTTGCTTAACACACGTGTAACCACCACTGCATAACATCTTTCGGGATGCGAAAGCTTGCCTCATTAACTCAGAGGTAGATCGGCAGTCTTGTAAACTGAAGGTTGTGAGTTCAAATTTCACGTGGGGCTTAATAGCATTAATTTCTTTCATGGCAATTTTTCAGCAATCATAAAAGCTAAAAGCATTTTTGTTTTTTTCCGAATTGAATTTGTAACTTTTGCACCTATATAGTTCATTGACACAGAAGTAAGCATCTCAATATCAGGAAGTTATATTGGTGGCTCGGTGCACTGTTGTATTGTCTTGTTTATTTCTTGGTTGCTGGGTATAATCGGCTTTTAAACAATAAGGATTTCTACTCATTTTCAAAATTGACCATGCCATTCGCAAAAAAGCAGCTCGTCGTAATCACCTTCTCAATAGAACACGTTCTCATGGACCTTTATAAGACAAATTTAGCACGCGAGTTTGAAATACAAGCAGTTGTGCATGACGAAGCGTTAAGACGACGGACAAGGAATCAGTCTCGCTCTGGGAGCGTAGGTTAGAAAGGTACCAACCTCGACCTACTCAAAAATCATTATACTTTTTTCAATTCTCACGCAACGATAGAAATGGCAGAGACAAAGCCTTAGATTCAAAAACACGGCCATAAACACAGAGTAAATGTTGCACTTACTTTCAGTTTAAAAACTCTAGTTAGTTCTCGTGATTTCTTTTTCCAGAAAAGCGTTTCGATTTGGCACAAGTATTGAACGTTACATGGGATGATAACCTTTCGTGTGATCACTAATCATCATGTTTGCAAAATAAAGGTACTTATTTGCTGGATTGTTAGAAGAATTTAAAGAAAATGGAGAAACTTTCCAATACAGTTGATGAGGTGGTTAAGGTGTTGGACTACTAATCCAATGGACTCTGTCTGCGTGGGTTCGAATCCCATCCTCATAGATTTCACACAGAAAGGCTACAGATTCGACTGCGTGTTGTTGGTAAATGTCTAGTTGTTAAATCACAAGTAACACAAGCCTTCTTTTTATATAAAAATATGTGTGTATTTTAAATGGGGAAAAATTCCAATATTGATCATTAACGCAGACGCTTTCAAATCACATAATACGATCTGTTATGTTGATTTTAATGCAGCCAATTTGTGAACGCTTGGTTGCTGATTGTTGGGGCAAGATGTGTCTCAATGGTTTCGTAATTCGATCCTTGCGGCTAACATAAATATTTTTATATTTAAGTTTTTTTATACCTCTGTTCTCGTAAGCAGCCTGTGTGTCTAAGTTTCCAGCCTTAAACTGAGATAAAATGTACCCATCCAAAAACATGGTTTATGCAGTAAATTCTTCATTAGCTCAGCGTTGGAGCGACAGTGTTGTGAACTTCAGGTCCAGCCTAGTCCTAGGCCTTCAATTTTTAAATTTTTATTTTTATCGGAATTGGAGCTGGTCGAGGAGCAGTCGGAGTTCAGAAATTAAAAAGGGGGCGTGTTAAGGGAGGGGAAAGGGAAAATGAAACGCGGAAAATTGAAGGCCTAGTGGATTTCCCAATGCGAAATGCTCAAAACTGCCCCACTTGAATCTGGCAGCGCACGCTGCTACGTTGGTGGGAAGTTTGGGATATTTCATACTTTGAATCTGGAAACTATATATCGAAGAAGGTAAGTTGGTTTGTTATAAATTTTACTTACCAAATTCGAGCTGGATAAGACTTAATTAAGCATTCGTTGTCCTCGTCGTCTCCATCTTTCTTTTATAGATGCTTTTATGGAGCATTCTTCTCCCTTATGAGCCCTCGAATAATGTTTGCTGGAGTTTCTTGTACCATTTATTCACCCATAACAAGTTGGATGAGGACAGGGAAATAGTAAAAACGCTTCACTTGCACGGTTTTCATCATGTTCAGTCAATTTTTGCGTGTTGTGAAAAGCGTCAGACGTTTGTCTACACGGGCAGGAGCTCTTAAAAGAGCTAGTGTTTTCATCAGTCCGAACATCCTCTGACAACGCACTAGCAAAATCACTACTCTGAATATCGAATGAATTTGTTTAATAAAACCACTTAGGCAGTTGAAAACTGAATTACATGGTAGAGTAAATAAAATCTTACATAATTTAGAAAAATCTATTTATATGTATTTTACAGTAACAAAAATTTTAAATCGGTCCGTATTAATTTGTATTTAATATGTTGGTTCAAATCTAAGGTTATATTGAGTAACTGGACTTACATGGGTTGTAACAATGTCATGAAGAGGGTTATCTAAACCGCTAACACATCTTAAATTATTCACGAACTGTTTACAAGTGCAATGCCTCCGTGTACTTAACATTTCCAAACGAGACAAGTCTAAGGCATCATGATATGATAGTTCAGGAAAAATAATCCGTGATCTCTATCATCTGAAGTTAACTATACCAGTCCTGGATCACATTATCACAGAAAATGTGCGACGTTTACCGAGGATTCTACATCTTGCCAAGCAATATTATCCGCTGCAAGAATATCGACTGGAAAACGGAATTCATGAAATTCGTGACAGCGAACAAGGATGACATGCTCAATATCAGTGCAATTCATGCAGAACTAGCGTTGTGGGAAACAAGTTGGAGATCCGGTATTGAGAAGGTGGAGTATGATAACATTGTAGATATGCTGAGAAACTTCAACGAGTTGTCATTTCCAAACATTTTTGTTGCCTTTAAAATCCTGGCAGTTATTCCTGTAACAACCTATGAGTGTGAACGCTCCGTATTTGCTTTGCGTCGGATGAAGACGTGGCTCAGAAATACTATGGTTAATGAGAGATTGACGGACTAGCTATGATGCACATCAATAACGATATTACTGTCGATATTGATGAAGTTGTGGATATATTTGCACGGCAAAACCCGACACGAATGCAGTTTCTTGATGTTTTGGATGATAAACAAGTGTACATGTACCCACAAATACTTTAATTAATATGAATTACTATCAATATTTTACCTCTTCTAACCCCGCTGCTGTTGGAACATTATTTAGTATCAATATTTGCCTCCTCTAATCCTGCTGCTGTTGGAACATTATTTACTATCAATATTTTGCCTCGTCTCATCTCGCTGCTGTTGGAACATTATTTACTATCAATATTTTACCTCGTCTAATCCTGCTGCTGTTGGAACATTATTTACTTTCAATATTTTGCCTCGTCTAATCCTGCTGCTGTTGGAACATTACTTACAATCAACATTTTGCCTCGTCTAATCTCGCTGCTGTTGGAACATTATTTACCATCAATATTTTGCCTCGTCTAATCCTGTTGCTGTTGGAACATTATTTACTATCAATATTTTACCTTGTCTAATCCTGCTGCAGTTGGAACATTATTTACGATCAATATTTTGCCTCGTCTAATCTCGCTGCTGTTGGAAAATTATTTACTATCAATATTTGCCTCCTCTAATCCTGCTGCTGTTGGAGCATTATTTACTATCAATATTTTGCCTTGTCTAATCTGCTGCTGTTGGAACATTATTTACGATCAATATTTTGCCTCGTCTAATCTCGCTGCTGTTGTAAAATTATTTACTATCAATATTTGCCTCCTCTAGTCCTGCTGCTGTTGGAGCATTATTTACTATCAATATTTTGCCTTGTCTAATCTGCTGCTGTTGGAACATTATTTACGATCAATATTTTGCCTCGTTTAATCTCGCTGCTGTTGGAAAATTATTTACTATCAATATTTGCCTC
Organism: Muricea muricata; assembly: GCA_963855995.1. Lineage (NCBI taxonomy): Eukaryota > Metazoa > Cnidaria > Anthozoa > Malacalcyonacea > Plexauridae > Muricea > Muricea muricata. The sequence goes on along the minus strand of OY979716.1, from coordinate 55,527,455 downwards.
TTCTAATCCTGCTGCTGTTGAAGCATTATTTACTATCAATATTTTGCCTCGTCTAATCTGCTGCTGTTCAATATTTTGCCTCGTCTAATCTGCTGCTGTTGGAACATTATTTACTATCAATATTTTGCCTTGCCTAATCTTGCTGCTGTTGGAACATTATTTACTATCAATATTTGCCTCCTCTAATCCTGCTGCTGTTGGAACATTATTTACTATCAATGTTTTGCCTCGTCTAATCTTGCTGCTGTTTGAACATTATTTACTATCAATGTTTGCCTCCTCTAATCCTGCTGCTGTTGGAACATTTTCTATCAATATTTTGCCTCGTCTAATTTCGCTGCTGTTGGAACATTATTTACTATCGATATTTTTCCTCGTCTAATCTTGCTGCTGTTGGAACTTACATTATTTACCATCAATATTTGCCTCCTCTAATCCTGCTGCTGTTGGAACATTATTTACTATCAGTATTTTACCTTGTCTAATCTCGCTGCTGTTGGAACATTATTTACTGTCAATATTTTGCCTCGTCTAATCCTGCTGCTGTTGGAACATTATAATTAATTTTCCGGGGGGGGGGGCCATGCCCACGGACCCCCCTAGGAATCCTTTGGCGCTCGCTTGCGCATTAGTCAGAAAAACCGCTAGATCCGCCCCTGAAAGCAGCTAGTCGTAAGCGCTTTCTAAATGTATCACTTTTTGCGGAAGGTAGAAGGGGCATACTCGAATATCAGGCGACGAGCTATTTTTTACATTTACATACTTCATACCAGAATGGCATTGCAATTTCACCAAAAACGCGGCGAGTTCAGGATAAATTTGTGTTGGTTGTGCATATTTTATCAGCGAAGTTGAAAAGTAGCTGGCCATGTCGCAAAATGGATAGGGTGTATGACAACGGATCAGAAGATTTCAGGCTCGAAACCTGTCGGGGTTTTCTCTTTCTTACGGAAGAATTCAATAAAGAGACTGTAGTTGTTCAACATACAAGCAGGTAATGTTCGATTTGAGCAGTTGCTTTCTTAATTATATTTTCTCTTTTCTCATCCAACTTTCCCTATTAGCGGATAAAACAATTTGAGATAAAATCTAACACATTACTGAGATGTTATCTACATTAAATATTTCTACACCCAATCCGAACATGTGTGGGTGACTGTCTACTCTAGAGAAAATCAGCTCACAGATTTTATTCATCAATACTTTAATCATGAGTATGAGCACGTGCGCGTCCTTTGATAGCTTAGTTGGAAGAAGGCTGTGTTCCGTAGGTCGCTGGTTCAAATCCGGCTCGAAGGAGGTTGATTTTTAAGCAAAAAATCGATTCGACGTACATCAAAAATTGTGGCTACTTGAAATCCCGCAACAAACACTAAAGGACAGAACACCTGAATTAAAAACGTAAAGCAAAATACATAAGAGACGACAGATATTTTTTCACTAAACTACACTACGAATGACTTAAATAAATTTTCATTGGAAAACAATAAAGGCACGGAAAAACACCACTGTACCCCCAGAGCTAATGACGCAATATATTTGTGTGTAGAGCAAGCAATTGATCATAACCCTTTACCTTCGATGTCTTCACCAAATTTAACCTTTGCCAAACAAATTTGTATATTTACTATTCGAATTGATCCGGACGTAAAATGTGGTGGAAGTACGTTTTAGCCAAATACATTGGGATAAAAAATCGTGTTAAAATCATATTGACGTCTTTTGAAGAGAAGACATAAGACAGGAGGTTAATTTCTTTCTGTTGTTGACATTTTATGTCCTTTGCTGTTCTGTTAGGTGCGCGCATTGCAATCTTATGCAAACTTCAAAGGAACGCCTCATTAATTTTCTTTCCTTGGTCAGTGGACTAAATCGGCTCATAAAGAGTAAGACTTTTCTGAAGAATTTCGTTTTAATTTTAAAATTTACCATACCATTCACGCCATTTAGCAAAAAGCAGTTCGTCGACATTATCTTCTCAATAGCACACATTTGCATGGAACCAAGAGAAATTTAGGAAGCGGATCGTACAAGTAGTGGTGGTAAAGAATTAGCGCGACGGTGTTAAAATCTGTCTTCCTGTGAGAGCATAGGTTTGAATCCTAACAACCGCGACGCAATCAGCCATCACTACATTAGCTTTCAAACGCTTTTGTCAATCTCACACGAAGGTAGACATGACAGACCAAAAGCCCTAGATTCGCAATCACGGCGATAAACACTGAATCGAAGTACAGTTACTTTCATCGATATCCGACCTATCATTACACTGTCAACTCCAAAAGTACAGTGAAATAAAGACATACAGAAAGACTCCGTTTTGATGAAAAATTCCAACTCTAGCTTCAAAATATATTTTACACCAAAATTGGAGTAGATTTAGCTCTTGATTGAAATATAGAAAGATACAAGCCCAATGTGAAATTCGAACTCACGATCTTCAGTTTACTAGACTACCGCTCTACCCCTGAACTGAGGCAGCAGGTTTGTGTATCCAGCGATCAACTAATCATAACGCTTTATTTTAGTTCCTTCACTCAAATTTATGCTTGGAAACAATTGCACAAGGGCGTGCTCAAAATTTGCTTCCATGACAACATTTACTTATACATTATATTTCTAAGAAAAAGAAAAAAGTCTCTTGTTGATCTTCCTTTTTTAGTACCTTTTAATGCGGAAGTCTGCAATGTTACCATTACACCGCGTGTAAATTAATATGTAAAAGAAAACTTTCTACAAAATATTAGTGGATATTAGTTAATAGTCGCGAAGTCTTTCAAACGATTTGTTTTAAATAAAAATATAAGTGGGCTTTTGAATCGCAGATTTGTTTCCAATGTCAGATGCGGGATTGGAACCCTTGCCCACAATTGTGGACCAAAACACTTTGCAAACCTTAAACATTCTTTAATTTTGACGCCTTCAACCGCTCGGCCAATCTGACTAACAAGCGGAAGAATATTGTCTTGTACTTGTCATCCTGAATTTTAAAATATTGTGTTACGGAAAATCTCTATCCGAATCTTTTCTCTCATTTCCGTTGAATTATTTTTAATGAGACTGAAAACGGAATTTTAATATAGTTTATGCCTGAGTTATTACCATCTCCTGAATAGCAAGCTATGTTTGATGATATGTTTGTGAAGAACAATGTATAACAATTGTAAAAAATTTGCTTAACACAGCAGTTGCTTTCTTAATTATATTTTCTCTTTTCTCATCCAACTTTCCCTATTAGCGGATAAAACAATTTGAGATAAAATCTAACACATTACTGAGATGTTATCTACATTAAATATTTCTACACCCAATCCGAACATGTGTGGGTGACTGTCTACTCTAGAGAAAATCAGCTCACAGATTTTATTCATCAATACTTTAATCATGAGTATGAGCACGTGCGCGTCCTTTGATAGCTTAGTTGGAAGAAGGCTGTGTTCCGTAGGTCGCTGGTTCAAATCCGGCTCGAAGGAGGTTGATTTTTAAGCAAAAAATCGATTCGACGTACATCAAAAATTGTGGCTACTTGAAATCCCGCAACAAACACTAAAGGACAGAACACCTGAATTAAAAACGTAAAGCAAAATACATAAGAGACGACAGATATTTTTTCACTAAACTACACTACGAATGACTTAAATAAATTTTCATTGGAAAACAATAAAGGCACGGAAAAACACCACTGTACCCCCAGAGCTAATGACGCAATATATTTGTGTGTAGAGCAAGCAATTGATCATAACCCTTTACCTTCGATGTCTTCACCAAATTTAACCTTTGCCAAACAAATTTGTATATTTACTATTCGAATTGATCCGGACGTAAAATGTGGTGGAAGTACGTTTTAGCCAAATACATTGGGATAAAAAATCGTGTTAAAATCATATTGACGTCTTTTGAAGAGAAGACATAAGACAGGAGGTTAATTTCTTTCTGTTGTTGACATTTTATGTCCTTTGCTGTTCTGTTAGGTGCGCGCATTGCAATCTTATGCAAACTTCAAAGGAACGCCTCATTAATTTTCTTTCCTTGGTCAGTGGACTAAATCGGCTCATAAAGAGTAAGACTTTTCTGAAGAATTTCGTTTTAATTTTAAAATTTACCATACCATTCACGCCATTTAGCAAAAAGCAGTTCGTCGACATTATCTTCTCAATAGCACACATTTGCATGGAACCAAGAGAAATTTAGGAAGCGGATCGTACAAGTAGTGGTGGTAAAGAATTAGCGCGACGGTGTTAAAATCTGTCTTCCTGTGAGAGCATAGGTTTGAATCCTAACAACCGCGACGCAATCAGCCATCACTACATTAGCTTTCAAACGCTTTTGTCAATCTCACACGAAGGTAGACATGACAGACCAAAAGCCCTAGATTCGCAATCACGGCGATAAACACTGAATCGAAGTACAGTTACTTTCATCGATATCCGACCTATCATTACACTGTCAACTCCAAAAGTACAGTGAAATAAAGACATACAGAAAGACTCCGTTTTGATGAAAAATTCCAACTCTAGCTTCAAAATATATTTTACACCAAAATTGGAGTAGATTTAGCTCTTGATTGAAATATAGAAAGATACAAGCCCAATGTGAAATTCGAACTCACGATCTTCAGTTTACTAGACTACCGCTCTACCCCTGAACTGAGGCAGCAGGTTTGTGTATCCAGCGATCAACTAATCATAACGCTTTATTTTAGTTCCTTCACTCAAATTTATGCTTGGAAACAATTGCACAAGGGCGTGCTCAAAATTTGCTTCCATGACAACATTTACTTATACATTATATTTCTAAGAAAAAGAAAAAAGTCTCTTGTTGATCTTCCTTTTTTAGTACCTTTTAATGCGGAAGTCTGCAATGTTACCATTACACCGCGTGTAAATTAATATGTAAAAGAAAACTTTCTACAAAATATTAGTGGATATTAGTTAATAGTCGCGAAGTCTTTCAAACGATTTGTTTTAAATAAAAATATAAGTGGGCTTTTGAATCGCAGATTTGTTTCCAATGTCAGATGCGGGATTGGAACCCTTGCCCACAATTGTGGACCAAAACACTTTGCAAACCTTAAACATTCTTTAATTTTGACGCCTTCAACCGCTCGGCCAATCTGACTAACAAGCGGAAGAATATTGTCTTGTACTTGTCATCCTGAATTTTAAAATATTGTGTTACGGAAAATCTCTATCCGAATCTTTTCTCTCATTTCCGTTGAATTATTTTTAATGAGACTGAAAACGGAATTTTAATATAGTTTATGCCTGAGTTATTACCATCTCCTGAATAGCAAGCTATGTTTGATGATATGTTTGTGAAGAACAATGTATAACAATTGTAAAAAATTTGCTTAACACAGCAGTTGCTTTCTTAATTATATTTTCTCTTTTCTCATCCAACTTTCCCTATTAGCGGATAAAACAATTTGAGATAAAATCTAACACATTACTGAGATGTTATCTACATTAAATATTTCTACACCCAATCCGAACATGTGTGGGTGACTGTCTACTCTAGAGAAAATCAGCTCACAGATTTTATTCATCAATACTTTAATCATGAGTATGAGCACGTGCGCGTCCTTTGATAGCTTAGTTGGAAGAAGGCTGTGTTCCGTAGGTCGCTGGTTCAAATCCGGCTCGAAGGAGGTTGATTTTTAAGCAAAAAATCGATTCGACGTACATCAAAAATTGTGGCTACTTGAAATCCCGCAACAAACACTAAAGGACAGAACACCTGAATTAAAAACGTAAAGCAAAATACATAAGAGACGACAGATATTTTTTCACTAAACTACACTACGAATGACTTAAATAAATTTTCATTGGAAAACAATAAAGGCACGGAAAAACACCACTGTACCCCCAGAGCTAATGACGCAATATATTTGTGTGTAGAGCAAGCAATTGATCATAACCCTTTACCTTCGATGTCTTCACCAAATTTAACCTTTGCCAAACAAATTTGTATATTTACTATTCGAATTGATCCCGACGTAAAATGTGGTGGAAGTACGTTTTAGCCAAATACATTGGGATAAAAAATCGTGTTAAAATCATATTGACGTCTTTTGAAGAGAAGACATAAGACAGGAGGTTAATTTCTTTCTGTTGTTGACATTTTATGTCCTTTGCTGTTCTGTTAGGTGCGCGCATTGCAATCTTATGCAAACTTCAAAGGAACGCCTCATTAATTTTCTTTCCTTGGTCAGTGGACTAAATCGGCTCATAAAGAGTAAGACTTTTCTGAAGAATTTCGTTTTAATTTTAAAATTTACCATACCATTCACGCCATTTAGCAAAAAGCAGTTCGTCGACATTATCTTCTCAATAGCACACATTTGCATGGAACCAAGAGAAATTTAGGAAGCGGATCGTACAAGTAGTGGTGGTAAAGAATTAGCGCGACGGTGTTAAAATCTGTCTTCCTGTGAGAGCATAGGTTTGAATCCTAACAACCGCGACGCAATCAGCCATCACTACATTAGCTTTCAAACGCTTTTGTCAATCTCACACGAAGGTAGACATGACAGACCAAAAGCCCTAGATTCGCAATCACGGCGATAAACACTGAATCGAAGTACAGTTACTTTCATCGATATCCGACCTATCATTACACTGTCAACTCCAAAAGTACAGTGAAATAAAGACATACAGAAAGACTCCGTTTTGATGAAAAATTCCAACTCTAGCTTCAAAATATATTTTACACCAAAATTGGAGTAGATTTAGCTCTTGATTGAAATATAGAAAGATACAAGCCCAATGTGAAATTCGAACTCACGATCTTCAGTTTACTAGACTACCGCTCTACCCCTGAACTGAGGCAGCAGGTTTGTGTATCCAGCGATCAACTAATCATAACGCTTTATTTTAGTTCCTTCACTCAAATTTATGCTTGGAAACAATTGCACAAGGGCGTGCTCAAAATTTGCTTCCATGACAACATTTACTTATACATTATATTTCTAAGAAAAAGAAAAAAGTCTCTTGTTGATCTTCCTTTTTTAGTACCTTTTAATGCGGAAGTCTGCAATGTTACCATTACACCGCGTGTAAATTAATATGTAAAAGAAAACTTTCTACAAAATATTAGTGGATATTAGTTAATAGTCGCGAAGTCTTTCAAACGATTTGTTTTAAATAAAAATATAAGTGGGCTTTTGAATCGCAGATTTGTTTCCAATGTCAGATGCGGGATTGGAACCCTTGCCCACAATTGTGGACCAAAACACTTTGCAAACCTTAAACATTCTTTAATTTTGACGCCTTCAACCGCTCGGCCAATCTGACTAACAAGCGGAAGAATATTGTCTTGTACTTGTCATCCTGAATTTTAAAATATTGTGTTACGGAAAATCTCTATCCGAATCTTTTCTCTCATTTCCGTTGAATTATTTTTAATGAGACTGAAAACGGAATTTTAATATAGTTTATGCCTGAGTTATTACCATCTCCTGAATAGCAAGCTATGTTTGATGATATGTTTGTGAAGAACAATGTATAACAATTGTAAAAAATTTGCTTAACACAGCAGTTGCTTTCTTAATTATATTTTCTCTTTTCTCATCCAACTTTCCCTATTAGCGGATAAAACAATTTGAGATAAAATCTAACACATTACTGAGATGTTATCTACATTAAATATTTCTACACCCAATCCGAACATGTGTGGGTGACTGTCTACTCTAGAGAAAATCAGCTCACAGATTTTATTCATCAATACTTTAATCATGAGTATGAGCACGTGCGCGTCCTTTGATAGCTTAGTTGGAAGAAGGCTGTGTTCCGTAGGTCGCTGGTTCAAATCCGGCTCGAAGGAGGTTGATTTTTAAGCAAAAAATCGATTCGACGTACATCAAAAATTGTGGCTACTTGAAATCCCGCAACAAACACTAAAGGACAGAACACCTGAATTAAAAACGTAAAGCAAAATACATAAGAGACGACAGATATTTTTTCACTAAACTACACTACGAATGACTTAAATAAATTTTCATTGGAAAACAATAAAGGCACGGAAAAACACCACTGTACCCCCAGAGCTAATGACGCAATATATTTGTGTGTAGAGCAAGCAATTGATCATAACCCTTTACCTTCGATGTCTTCACCAAATTTAACCTTTGCCAAACAAATTTGTATATTTACTATTCGAATTGATCCCGACGTAAAATGTGGTGGAAGTACGTTTTAGCCAAATACATTGGGATAAAAAATCGTGTTAAAATCATATTGACGTCTTTTGAAGAGAAGACATAAGACAGGAGGTTAATTTCTTTCTGTTGTTGACATTTTATGTCCTTTGCTGTTCTGTTAGGTGCGCGCATTGCAATCTTATGCAAACTTCAAAGGAACGCCTCATTAATTTTCTTTCCTTGGTCAGTGGACTAAATCGGCTCATAAAGAGTAAGACTTTTCTGAAGAATTTCGTTTTAATTTTAAAATTTACCATACCATTCACGCCATTTAGCAAAAAGCAGTTCGTCGACATTATCTTCTCAATAGCACACATTTGCATGGAACCAAGAGAAATTTAGGAAGCGGATCGTACAAGTAGTGGTGGTAAAGAATTAGCGCGACGGTGTTAAAATCTGTCTTCCTGTGAGAGCATAGGTTTGAATCCTAACAACCGCGACGCAATCAGCCATCACTACATTAGCTTTCAAACGCTTTTGTCAATCTCACACGAAGGTAGACATGACAGACCAAAAGCCCTAGATTCGCAATCACGGCGATAAACACTGAATCGAAGTACAGTTACTTTCATCGATATCCGACCTATCATTACACTGTCAACTCCAAAAGTACAGTGAAATAAAGACATACAGAAAGACTCCGTTTTGATGAAAAATTCCAACTCTAGCTTCAAAATATATTTTACACCAAAATTGGAGTAGATTTAGCTCTTGATTGAAATATAGAAAGATACAAGCCCAATGTGAAATTCGAACTCACGATCTTCAGTTTACTAGACTACCGCTCTACCCCTGAACTGAGGCAGCAGGTTTGTGTATCCAGCGATCAACTAATCATAACGCTTTATTTTAGTTCCTTCACTCAAATTTATGCTTGGAAACAATTGCACAAGGGCGTGCTCAAAATTTGCTTCCATGACAACATTTACTTATACATTATATTTCTAAGAAAAAGAAAAAAGTCTCTTGTTGATCTTCCTTTTTTAGTACCTTTTAATGCGGAAGTCTGCAATGTTACCATTACACCGCGTGTAAATTAATATGTAAAAGAAAACTTTCTACAAAATATTAGTGGATATTAGTTAATAGTCGCGAAGTCTTTCAAACGATTTGTTTTAAATAAAAATATAAGTGGGCTTTTGAATCGCAGATTTGTTTCCAATGTCAGATGCGGGATTGGAACCCTTGCCCACAATTGTGGACCAAAACACTTTGCAAACCTTAAACATTCTTTAATTTTGACGCCTTCAACCGCTCGGCCAATCTGACTAACAAGCGGAAGAATATTGTCTTGTACTTGTCATCCTGAATTTTAAAATATTGTGTTACGGAAAATCTCTATCCGAATCTTTTCTCTCATTTCCGTTGAATTATTTTTAATGAGACTGAAAACGGAATTTTAATATAGTTTATGCCTGAGTTATTACCATCTCCTGAATAGCAAGCTATGTTTGATGATATGTTTGTGAAGAACAATGTATAACAATTGTAAAAAATTTGCTTAACACACGCGTAACTACCGCTCCATAAGATCGTTCAGGCCTAATTAGCTCAGAGGTAGAGCGGCAGTCTTGTAAACTGAAGGTCGGGAGTTCGAATCTCACATGGGGCTTTGGCCTGTTCCAAACGTCGCATTTTGCATGTATCGAATACAATTCGTATTACATTCGACCAAATTGAAAAAAAAAATCGACGCCTGTTTCAAATGTCGAATTTAAAAATCATCAGTTAAGTTCGATTTATTTCAAACGCCGAACCTTGCATGTGTCGAACCAAAAAAACACAATATGCAATCCTTATGAGCAGCGGTAAGTTGCATAAAAATCAACATTGCCGTGTGGCGCACGTGCAGCGCGGTATGGCGCCAAATTCGAACAACGTGAACAAATTTGTGTTATACATATTCCGATTCTAGATTTAAAAAGGCATTTAGAGTGTCAAGGAAGATATTCACCGTCATCTTTAATAGAATACGCCATGTTTTGGAAAGAAAAAATGTACAATCTTGGCCATAAATGGTAGAACGATGATTGAGTTTTGCTCAAATCTGATGACTCTCCCCTCAATGATGACTCTCCACACAATGTTGATGTGAGGTAGATATTTATGGCTGGTCATTGACTACAGACATCAATGAAACATGCAGTAGAGATGTAACACAGCAACATTGAATGGGGGGAGGCGCAATATCGTTTTAATACGCCTTTATAGTAGATGTTTGGGAATTTTTCGAGTCATTCCACAAACTTTTGGCCAAGATTGTCTGAAATTGTTAATTTCTTATTTAATGTGAGAAATGCATTTCTTTTAATGAAAACACTTCCATCATTTCATTTCGAACAAATATATATATAAAAAATTTCTATGTGTTTTTTATTTTCAAATTCTTTGTGGGTTTTTTTGGTTTTTCAGTTCTTTTATGTTTTTAACTTAAGGTGGTTCTGCAAAATATATTAAGATAAATTTTTAATGTGGACAGCTTACAAATAACAGTTAAAGTTTCTACATCAGTTGTGTAAATGATAAGACGGAGATTCAGCTAAACCGACATTTCAAAACGTATTTTTGATTTGTTTTCAATATCAGGCAATTGTGGCTTTTTTGAACTGGAATTGTGGGAAAATTGTCGGTTTTTGCGTATGTGCAAGTAATACACACGACATTTTTATTTGTTCATCATGTGCCTTTATTTTATAAGTGAATACGTCACTAAGCGCTGTGCACCGTCCATTTTTGTCTCATTCAATTAACACGTCAACAAACGATTTGGAAATCCAGTTGTACATTTCAAAATGCCTGGTGAGAAAATAACAGCCGTTCAAAAAGCTTACGCCCACTTATTAAGGGTAGAAAACAATGCATCATATGGCGAGATTGCTAAAAAGTGCAAGATTTTGAAATCATCTAGCCATAGGATATGTAATATGGCAATAAATAAGCCTGAAAATGCAAAAAAATGCAAGAAAAAGGGAAGGCCACGAAAACTGAACTCAAGAAATGTTCGATCTTTAATACGTACGCTAAATGCTCTGCGATTGCATGAGCCCAATGTATCTGTTGAGTCTCTGGTCATTGAGACTGGTTTCAGTTTAGACGTTGTTTGTCGACGGACATTTTCGCGTATTCTAAATGAGAATGGCTACGATTTTCTCCAAAGACGGAAGAAAGGAATTCTATCGGAAAGAGATAGAGTACTGAGGAGACGATTTTGCAGAAAGGTTAAATGGTTCAGCAAATTAAACGAAGATTTTTGGACAAATGAAGTGTCGTTCTATCTTGATGGTGTCTTGTTTATACATAAGTTTAATCCAATGAGAACTGCGACAACAACTGGAATGGCTAGAGTTTGGCAGAAAAAGGGAGAAGGGTTGATGTTAACTGGCAAAGGAAGCAAAGATCTGCCAGGTGGTCGTAGAGTCAATGTAATGGTGGGCGGATTTTGTAAATCTGGATGCGACTCAGAATGTTCAGAATTCCTGTCTTCTTTAGTCACATACCTGTAACTGCTATAGTATGTATTATGGTGATCACTAAAGTTCACTTTAATTCCAAACTTCTGGTCAAGGTAGTCGCAAACCTGAAGCCATCTTCCTCTCCTTTTTAGCTGAAGTGCCATGTGATAATGGTAAAGATTCATGTCCTCGTCAGAACACTCACTCAATTGGTTAGAATGCACTTCCAAAGAAACAACCCAATGCTCAATATCGAAACCTGACGCAGCCCATGCCTCCACAATTGCATCAGCAAAGCTTCTTCTATTCGGAAATTTCTGAGTGTCTGCTCTGCTGTACGTAACAATATACACAAGTCGTTGTTGTGTACGCGATATATTCGGCATAGTTACAGTGTCTCGGCACTACTTAAAATTTCACACGATGTTCTAAACTAGTGTTGATATATTTGAGCATATGATTTTTATAAAAATATAATGTCTTTGTCTGATTATGCTGTATCGCTCTCTTCCTGATTAAAGTAAACTATGTGCTATATTTGAGTAAGTGATGATTATGCCACCCAGATGTAAACATGTAGCAAATAGAACTTGAGCAGAGCCACCTTAACTTAAAATAAGTTCCCGGTAATACAAAATAAAGAACAGTCAGTCCTGAAAAGGTTCCGTCATCAAAGTAAACAAGAAATAGAAAGAAAAGGACATGGAATGGCACATTTTTGTGTAAAAAAGATATCGAGATAATTTCAGACAATCTTGGCCATAAATGGTAGAACGATGATTGAGTTTTGCTCAAATCTGATGACTCCCCCTCTCCCCCCGCACAATGTTGATGTGAGGTAGATATTTATGGCTGGTCATTGACTACAGACATCAATTAAACATGCAGTAGAGATGTCACACAGCAACATTGAATGGGGGGAGCAGGGGGAGGCGCGATATTGTTTTAATACGCCTTTATAGTAGATGTTTGGAAATTTTTCGAGTCGTTCCTCAAACTTTTGGCCAAGATTGTAGTTGAAGAGCCCATGGAGCCAGCTTTACGCCTAGCTATATGCCTCTACCGTCTAGGCTGTGGGACATACTACCACACAATATCAGAACTGTGTGGTCTTGGAGTGTCAACATGTGCAACGATAACAAGGGAGGTGTCTGAAGCCATTGTTGAAGTGTTATGGGAAGAAAGTGTCAACAAATACATGCCACATTCGGAGGAAGAGTTCCGTAATAAAGTCGTTGATATGGAAGAAATGTGGCAATTTCCTTATTGTTGGTCAGCAATCGATGGCTGTCATATCTCCCTTACATGCCCTCCAGGTGGATTGGAATCTTGTAAGGAATACCACAATTTCAAGAATTTTTATTCAATTGTTCTCATGGCGTTGGTAGACTCGCACTATCGATTTGTATGGGGCAGTTGCGGATATCCTGGAAACTCACACGACTCCATCATTTTTAAATCAACTGAGCTATGGTCGAATATTGAAAGCGGTAATGTCCTACCTTCAATAGGAAAGAAGATAGCCAAACAAACTGTCCCCCCTATGATTGTTGGTGATTCCCAATAGCACCATGGCATATGAAACCTTACACCGACGCAGTTAAGATACTTTAATTATTGTTTAAGCCGTGCTCGTATGGTAACTGAAGGTGCCTATGGCCAGTTAAAGGGGAGTGGTGCGTATTGCTGCGAAAGTGTGAAAGTTCCGCCGAAAATATGCGAATATTTGCACTGGCATGTATGGTGCTGCATAATGTTTGTCTAGCTATGGGTGACACAATTCCAAAGAAGCTGGACCTTTCTATTGATCCGGTCACGAGTGAAAAAAGAAATAGAGAAAAGATCAGGGAGGTTCTGCAAATGCGAAATTGCACAAAGGTACGAGATTCGTCATCCCAGGCTGAAAACGTTCGAGCTGTACTGACTGAAAAACTTTGGCTAGAAAAAGAGACAGGCCAGATACAAATTTAGATACTGGATGAAATATTCTTCAAATTTTCCTTTACGGATATTGTCTTACCATGGAGAGGGTTTTTACTACATCTACACTATGCTCCCCTTGTCTACTCCCATGCTGGTTGTTTAAATCGGGGGGGGGGATAGCGCAAGCACAAGATCAGCTTTAAAACAACATTTTGTAGAAATATTTTCTGTATGATCAGGGATTCCATTTCTCTGTTCAGGCTCCACAGAGGGGGGAAGGGAGATCTACTTGCCCCAGGCCCCAACCAATGAGGGCCCTCAAAATGAAAGAGTGGAACAAGTAAGCCCTTGTCTCTGTTCAAAATGAATAATGCATAAAGCAGTTGAACCAGCTTGACCAACTACTCATGAGCTAAACTAAAGATCATAAAGTGTCAAAATAACAAATAGCAAATAGTGAAGATTGCTTTCATAAAGAAGTAATTGTAAGACAGGAAAATATTCTTAAAGATAAATGTAAACAGCACCTGCAAAATTTAGAACTAAATTTTTGCTTTTGCTATACAGTACACTTAACTTAAAACTAACAGATGTTTATATTACAGTCAGACATAAATAGAATAATAATAACCAGTGGCAGATCCAGGGTAAGTCAAAATAAATTATAGCAGCTCAATTTTAAATTCAAAATAACTTTATAACAATGTCATAGGTTCTGAATTTCAAAAGAATAAAATCTAACCAATGAAGTTGCTTTGAAGGTATTTTAAAATGTAAATATATCCTAGAACGAGCTGTGGTAAGTTTATTTTGACTTACGCTAGATCCGCCACTGAATAACAGTAGTTTCTTGACATACATATTTACATGTATGTTTCAAATTTAACCCAATAAGAAATTCCTACAATATCCTTTATATACTATATTTAAATACTATATGTTGAGTTAATTTTCAGATTTCAAAGAATTTGTAGATAATCATAAAGTAAAGTTAACCAAATAAATTTGAACTTATACAACTTTTAATAACCGCCCACCAGTCTTAATAATTTAGTCTTTTTTTACTTCTGATAACTTCCTTGTCAACTTGGACTAATCAGGCTATTTCCATGTGCATTTGGATGATGAAAAGAGCTTTGTTGATGGTTTGTAGTTGACATGTACATAGGGCTTTCAACACCTTGAAAATTAAAGTATTGATGAGCCCCAGTCCATGTGTTCTGGGGCATATCCTGGGTAGCTCTAGGATGCTCAGCAGATTTATCCTGAAGAGGACTGAAACTAACCTGGTTGCTTGTGTGATTGTTGTGTTTCAGCATCAGCTCAACTAACTGCAATTCATGCTTCCGTGCCTTTGCAGGGTCTTTTTCACCAACTTGCTTAAGTAAATCAATAGCTTCAGCCATCTTATTTTTCTTAGGAAGCTTTATTTCTTCGTAGGAACAAAATCTTCAAATGTTCTTGCAACCTCTTCTTCCTCACTGATATCACCTAGGGCTGAAGGTTCCACAGCCATTTCTGGTTGGCATGAATCTTGTGTTTTGACAAGTGGGAAGAGCAAGTCAAACCATTTCCCATAACCTTTTTCATTTTGAAAACGCTTGATTCCAGTCGCTGTTTTAATGGTCATAGCTGCCTTTTTACAATCACTGACACACTGTTTAAATTTTGTTTGAACTTGCTGAATATTGAACAAAATCTTCTCTCCCCTTTCATTTGCTCTTACAGTCAACTTCTTTAAAACTTCCCCATATATTATGCTATTGTTTTGGTTCTTGCTGTTAGTGAATATTAACTTTCTTAGATACCGTTCATCACAAGTAATGATGTCCACTCAGTCATCAAGAGTAGCAGTACACCACATAGCTTTTCCTCCAGGCTTTCCTTTCTTGTCTTTTTTCTTGGATTTTGAGCGACTTTGTTCATGGCGTGTGTATTCATCAGAATCTTCACTGCAAGTATATTAAAAAATGCAGAACATGTTCAATTTGAACCAAAATGTAAAAAACAATCTGTACATTACATGTAACTGGTGCATTCCCTCCATGGATCATGTATAATTTGTACAAGGATACTGAAGTGAAGATCAATGATTGGGGGGGGGGGGGTATAGGCTGCATATTTGTAAAGGGCTATTCCATTTAATAACACAACAGAAACAACTGATTTCTTCAGGGGTATTTAATATCAGATAGGAATTCTTCAGGGTGAGCTGTAAAGACAGGATTCTTCAGGGATATTGACAAAAATAGGTCCTGGATGGGGGGGGGGTACAGTTACTAAATGGAATAGCCTAAATATAATTCATGCTCACACAACAAAAAAGCAATCAATTTCAAAACAATGAACACCTGTAATGCTTACTGTAAAAAATGAAAGTGAGCAAATTATCCTTGTGTATTAAAATTAATATATCAAATGAAATATCATAATTTCATTTTGTCAGATGGACATCTTTGATATTGATAGAAAGCACACTATTAAAACAAACCTGCATGAAACAGTGCCACCAGGAAAACTACTGTTTTTTGTTGTTGTGTGACTGTCTACGGACGCATTTATTTCTTCTTCATTATTGTCAGACATGAAAATACTGCAGTTAAAGCAGTATCCAACTGATCTTCCAGCTTCCCACGACTCATTATTTTCAAATTTTGAACACCGATTACATACAGATGTTGAGCATTGTATGCAAACATAGTTCGTTTTTATGCCACACGTTATGCAACAAGAGTGTTCCTTGGATTCTTTTCTACTTCTTTCTTGTAGCTTTGGCGAACTCTCCGTGAGTGGTCGTGAAGCCGCCATTTTTACACAAATCACAGAAAAAAACAAACATGTGATCTGAATGAACTTACACAATATTACATGACGTCTCGTTCGAACACCTCATTCAATTAATTCGACACATGCAAAATGCGACGTTTGAAACCACGTCGCATTTTGGTCACATTATGCGATGAAGTCGGTCGAATTTAAAGTTGCGGTCGACCTAAATTACAAACGTCGAATTTAATTGTTTCAGATGTCGAATTTTGCATGAACATAATTAACGCAATTGCATTTGACACATGCAAAATTTGGCGTTTGAAACAGGCCTTAGTAGCATTAATTTCTTTCATGGCAATTTTTCAGCCATCATAAAAGCTAAAAACATTTTTCTTTTTGCTCCGAATTGAATTTTTAACTTTTGCACCTATATAGTTCATTGACACAGAAGTAAGCACCTCAATAACAGAAAGCTATATTGGTGGCGCGGTGCATTGTTGTATTGTCTTGTCCATTTCTTGGTTGCTGGGTATAATTGGCTTTTAAAGAATAAGAATTTTTAAAGGATTTCTATTCATTTTCAAAATTGACCACGCCATTCGCGCCACTTGGCAAACAACCAGCTCATCGAAATCACCTTCTCAAAAGAACACGTTCTCATGAACCTAACAGAAATTTAGCACGCCAGTTTGAAGTACAAGCAGTCGTGCATGATGAAGTGTTGTGGCGACAGACAAAGAATCAGTCTCGCTCTGGGAGTGTAGGTTAGAAAGGTACCAACCACGACCTACTCAAAAATCATTTTATACTTTTTTCAATTCTCACGCGACGGTAGAAATGGCAGAGACAAAGCCCTAGATTCGAAATCACGGCCATAAACACAGAGTAAATGTTGCACTTTCAGTTTAAAAACTCTAGTGAGTTCTCGTGATTTCTTTTTTCAGAAAAGCGTTTCGATTTGGCACACTTTCTGAGTAGAACATGACTTTATTGTACATGTATTGAACGTTAAATGGGATGATAACCTTGCGTGTGATCACTAATCACCATGTTTGCAAAATAAAGGTACTTATTTGCTGGATTGTTTGATGAATTTAAAGAAAATGGAGAAGCTTTACAATACAGTTGACGAGGTGGCCGAGTGGTTAAGGCGTTGGACTGCTAATCCAATGGACTCTGTCCTCGTGGGTTCGAATCCCATCCTCGTCGTAGATTTCACACAGAAAGGCTACAGATTCGACTGCGTGTTGTTGGTAAATATCTGGTTGTTAAATCACGAGTAACACAAGCCTTCTTTTTATATAAAAATTCGCGTTTATTTTAAAAGGGAAAAAATTCTAATGTTGATCATTAACCGAGACGCTCGCAAATCACATAATAAGATTCGTTATGTTGATTTTAATCCAGCCATTTTGTGAACGCTTGGTTGCTGATTGTTGGGGCAAGATGTGTCTCAATGGTTTCGTAATTCGATCCTTTCGGCTAACTTAATTATTTTTATATTTGAGGTTTTTTATACATGTGTTCTCGTAAGCAGCCTGTGTGTCTAAATTTGCCAGCCTTAAACTGAGATAAAATGTATCCATCGAAAAACACGGTCTATGCAGTAAATACTTCATTAGCTCAGCGTTGGAGCGGCAGTGTTGTGTACTTTAGGTTGTGTGTTCGAAAATTACATGCGACTATAAATTAATTTAAGAAAATTTTTTCTTAGAATAAGAAAAACGTTTTCTTAATAAGAAAATATTTTCTTAAAATAAGAAATATTTTAATTTCAAGAATGTTTTTCTTAAAACAAGAAAATATTTTCTTAACTTTATTAAGGCTAAATAAATCCATTTTCTTAAAATAAGAAAAAAATTTCCTTAACTATTTTCAGACTAAATCAATTTTCTTAAAATAAGATTTTTTCTTCTTTTTGGTTGACTGTATATTTTTTTAAAATAAGAAAACCATCAACAAAGTATTATTTTTACTTAGTTTATAATGCAAACAGTTTTATATGATATAAATACTGCTATTTAGTGCCAGTATATATCAGTAACAACGTAATATAAAGTACAGTATAAATTTAGGATGCATTGTCTATGAAAGGGGGTATATATAATAGCATGAAGCAATACATAGGTAATGAACTATTACCAGCACTGATAATTACTGATTTTTTCGAGATTCAACACAAGATTTCAAATTATGACAAAAATAGAGCATGTGTTGCATAATTAAGTTAGTTTAATGATGTATTTTATCTTATTTTGAGATTATAAAAATACAGTCTGTACATACATAACTATGGCATACAGTCTTTTATGATGATGACAGTATTTAATCAGGGGCATCCAACTCAGCATTACAGTAGATAGCACGTTTAAGTGGAGCCCTGACCAATATACAATTACAAAATACACAAAGCTACATGCCATATAAAATTACAACCATTTTACACACATTGTACTAATAATGGTAGTAATCAGCCATGTATAGGTGGCTGTCAGGGTGCATTCTGTGCACAAAAGTGTGAAGACCTCCAGTGTGAAGTCACTCACAAATTGGCATAATGGCACAGAAATGCTTATTTGGCAATATGGTGGAACATATTAGTTTACATATTAACAAATCAGGGAAAGTCGTTGCATAGTGATATCAATTCAACCTGAGGGTCCCAACGGGCCAAACAATGTATCCGCGGGTAGGTAACCAATGCCTTTGGCATAAGTTCAGTTCGTGTTGGCATATGAAAACATTGCTTAGACATACATTTGGCTGTGATTTACACAAATGCACCCTGGGGTGGCGAGGTTGTATCTGCTGGCAAATATTAATTACTCATTTGGAGTCACTGTCCTTGTAGCACTTGACCAACAAGTTTGTGAGGAAAAATATGCCAAAAGGAAATATATTATTGCCACATCCCTTTATTGATCAACATTTGAGTTAGCAAAATCTAAAATTTGTCAACATACAAGTTATGCAAGAAGTTGGTAAACTGTCAATGTAAGAATGCAAGAAATAAACTTTGCATTATTACACTATGACAATAATATGGGATCCAGTACAATGCATGCAATATATGGATGCACTGGGTACAAAGCTTTAATTGCTATCAGTATCATGCTGCATGGACACCATGTAACAGATGTACATGTAGGTTAGTTGACAACTGTATTTACAGACCCAGTTCTTTTACAATAGCTAACATACCTTACTGTACTGCAGGGTATAACATCTGGTCTACACCTGGAAGTTCTAAAACTTTAATGGATTTTTCCCCTTAGCATGTTGTTCAATTATGTCAACAATGTCATATTTCACAGGAATATAAAGTCCACTTTCACTGTCCTCATGAGTGTGAAACACATTGACGTCGACCAAACTTTCATAGGAGGCAATCCCTGTTTCCATGGCCTCAGTTTCCTTCACATGATAGGACTGGAAGCGTTCACTGAAACATGTTTCAAGTGGAACATACTCAAAATATAAAAATTCACATACATTCCATATTTGTTTAATAACCCCAAACATGGGTAAGTCTTCATCAACTTCATGCATGATCACTCCATTCTTTCGAAAGTCTGTACCATGACAGACAACCCATGTTACTTTGTATGCATTCTTGATCTGGATACCTGGTAACATTCCAAAATGATCCATTTTTTCTCTGAGATGCATCCTCGCTGACTCCTTAGCTAAAGATTAAGGATCCATATTTTTTTTCAGAGGAAAAAAGAGGATGGGACTTTGCATCCTCCATTGAATCCCTAAAGTTGCTGCATTCTTTCAACTGCCATCGTTTGGCCAATGATTTGGCCAAATTCTTAAAGTTCTGCTTGCGTGCAAGTTCCTTAAAATAGTTATGTGCAGACTCAAAATTAAAACAGGAGTGTCGTACCAGTGGCCCAAGGAGCTTGATCATTCTCGGAATGTGGATCAGATAGTGTTGTTTGGGGATTATATTCACATCTGGAAACTGTTTCTTGAAATTATTTAGGTGTTCACCAATGAGCAGTTTCAACAAGTTGATCGTCGGCAGGCTGACCACTGGTGAGAACACAATCTGACATATTGCAATCAACTGAGTTATCAATGGGTAAATGAGGTTATTTTCATGGACAAGTGAGCACAGGATGAATGGTATCAACCAGAGGAATAACCTGGCTTGTGCAGCATTGTATTTCAATTTATATCTTTCATCACCCTGGAAAACAGACTCTCTCAAAGGATCTGGTCTGTTGGCCACTTCGCTGTATCCATAACTTTGGGTGTGTATTGCTGCATTAAGCTGGGCCAGTGTGAACTCGCCAGTGCTGATATAATGAGACAATATGTGTCTGAGTTCATATTGTACTACACCCTCAAGCAATGTGTGCATGATGTCTTGTGGCAGCTGGGTGGTGATGTCAAAATGATACAAATCGCATAGCAAACTTCTGTGATTAATGTCATATGTAATCTTTAAATCAGCCTTAGTTTGCCCCGTTGGTGCCCCATCAATTTCATTGCATTGTGTCTCATGTGTCTCTTTTGACCTTTGATGAAAATCGCAATCATAGAAACTTTGCTGCATGGCATCGTAATGACACTGGCAGTGGCGACATTTGTGGAATTCAAATCCTACTCCCACTTTATATCCACCCCACTCATGTTGGCCCTCAGTGTCACCAGTGCTACTGATGACTTTGCCAAAAATCAATTGCTCTTGACCATCAATAACTAATGGATAGCCATTTGCTAGCTTCTGAATGTCTTCCTTCTATTATGGGTCTGAGAATAGAATTATGTCCATATTTCTTCACTACTTGGGAGTTGGCAATACCAAGCAATCTCACTGCACAATGCTTCGATCTAAGCTTAGGACTTAGATTTCCTAAAGTGTAGTAAAACATGTCCAGTTTATGAATGCTTGCATGACTTCCAAGAGGGTTGCAGACCTCAACAGCATTGTGGTATATTATAATTTGTATAGCATCTTCATGTTCCACAAAGAATGGGTCATTCTTAAAAAATTCTCCATCACAAATGTCATAGTATATTTCAGAGTCGCAATAGCTGGGTTTTCGTAGAACAAGCTTTGCAACTTTCTTGTTGGACAGAAATTGTTGTAAACTTTTAAGAAGTGGGATGTATATAAAAGTCTCATCCTTTTCCACAAGAGATCTTTTGTTTTTCCAATGTTTTACAGAAATCTTTTTACCAAGTACCACTTCTCTAATCTCCACATAACTTAGGTTCTTCTTTATAAATGTGGTTTGCAAGTAATGTGTTCTCAATGCAGAAAATGGTTCAGGGATCTTATCAAATGTCTCAACAATTGTTTCTGAAAAGTCTTTTGTATGGTCATGATTTTCCCATGCCTTCAGTAAACTATTTTTTGCTGTTAACATACTACTTTTCACAATGCCAGCAGTGTAAATTTAAAATTAACTAAATGAATTGCAGCATTTTTCATGAATAACAGATTACCATAGGAAACTCGGGCCTGGGAGATGTCATGGACTCACTTTAGTAGTTTGACTAGGACATGCCCATTCGGTTATATTAGTTTAGCCTATTGTACTGACAAATAGAGGACTTCTCC
The DNA here is from genome assembly GCA_963855995.1 of Muricea muricata. Taxonomy (NCBI): domain Eukaryota; kingdom Metazoa; phylum Cnidaria; class Anthozoa; order Malacalcyonacea; family Plexauridae; genus Muricea; species Muricea muricata. The sequence goes on along the minus strand of OY979716.1, from coordinate 55,505,539 downwards.
AACACACAAGAAAAATTGCCTGGGGTCAGGGCCACAACTAGAGCATCAACTTAGGGATGAATTTGACTTCATCGAAAAAGCAATGTTTCTCATCACTGTGATTAATTAATAAACTGAACACAAAACAACAGCATAGTGAGACTATAATCTTGAGCAAAATATTCTTTGGCAGGCAAGCATGATAAACTTGCACAAACAACAAACAAAAATCACGCGGCTTGGGTAAGGGATAAAACAATTTGCAATGCAGTATCAACGGGTATGATAAATAGAAATAATGACAAAGCTTGGTTATGTTGTTTCTTTCTTTGACTTTCAAGATGAAGAATGCTTCAGTTCATTTATGATCTGATTCCAGAGGCTATAAAAAATATTTCTTAGTGATATACTTAGTGAATCATTGAAATTGATGTTTCTAATTTACGCAACTTGCTCTTATGACAAGTAAATAAATCGTTAACTTCTTTAACTACATATTGATGTAGCAGATTACATATTTTGCAGAAAATATTTACATGTATTTCTATACAAGTGTTTTTGTGTTAAGTAAGGTGTTAATTTTAGCCCAGCTAGCATGGCTTATTTCTTTACATGAACAAATTTTATCCCAGTGAACCAGACACCCCACCTAAGCAGGCTAACGCAGTTTACATGTAATGTGAAATTGTTTTTAGTGGGGAATAATAATGAAGCCGAGAACCTTGCTTAAGTCAGTCAACCTGGTAAACCAGGCTTATCTAAACAGCTCCTACAGTAAGTCTGATATTAACTTAAATGATAAACATTAAAGATGCTATCCAGTCTGTTCTGCTCATAGCAAAGGGGGATTCCTAAATATAAACACTGTCCAAATTTCACATCCTGGTTTTGTTTACATTACATCTTTAAGTCTAAGACTAAGTGAACATAAATGCCAAAGTCTGGCAAAGTTTCCAAATTCTAGCTATCAAGCGAACATCAGATCAAAGCATAAAAGCACAAACACCTACCAACCATACCACAACTCAAGGTCTCAGTATCTTGTGACTTGTGTTGCTTCAGCTTGGTAAGCTTAAATGAAGAGTTTATTTAAAACGAATTTTCTTACCTTGACATCATCATAAGCGTCATAGTCTATTTCTTGGTCACTGCTGCCATAAAATGAATCACTATCGGTCCCCTCACTGGTGCTCTCATATGTATCAAGGTCAGATCCATCTGTGTCTACTCCAAGGTTTACAGGCAAATCTTCAACAACATCTACAATGTTTTCATGTATGCTGCCAGGGCCACCGATAATATACCCTTGTATTCATCTTTGTGATTCCTCACCACATGCTTGTAAAACGAGTGATATCGTCTGAAAGTAGCAGGGCAGTCGTTCACTCCACACCTGACAAAAAAATTGAGCTCCTTGGTGTGCGCCGAGAAGTAGTGGGCCATTAGTACCTTGAGGGTCAGCACAACAAATACACTACAAATATAACATTTCCAAGGTGGTAGGGGTTGACCGCCGTCCATGATAATAGTGAGTTATAGATATTTTAAACACAGAGCGAACGTTGACAGTTTGACTATATTTTAGAGTTTGATTTGGCCAGTGATTTGGCGACCGAACAGGATTTTGGACACGTTTTGGACTTTGGTCAGTCGCATTTGTTGATCGATTGCTTCCATTATGAAGAGTATATTTTCTTTCCTTATCACTCGAGATTGCCTGTCAACTATTCTTTAATTTAGAGCTTAAAACATTTACAAGTTCTTAAAAATTTTAAAATGTCTAGATTTAGCTTTGAAATTTTATTTAATTTCATTTTTTTAAGAACAGGAAATTCTATAATATCGTGAAAAAATTCCTTAATGCCAAGTGGAAGAAAACATTCCATAGACCACAATTCCCTGGTGTTGCTAAGGCGCACGGGCATTCAAAGTTTGAACATTGCGTTCTGTTGTTTAATTTGTCACGAAAAGCGTTCGTTTTGTCATTTTACTTGGCGTAATATACCTCAAATAATCCCCATTGGACTTGGTGAATAATGGATTTCAGAAGAGACTCTTTGTTGCATATGATTAGTGCTGAAGTGGAAGAAATTGGCAAAGTTCTCGAAGGTAAACTTGGTTACCACAGTATGTCATTCGAAATTTAACACTATTAAATTGTGAAGCAGTAAGGAATTTTTATGTTATATATATCACCATTTATTTATATATAGTAGGTTACTAGAAGCAGTCTTTAAGTAGTTTTAGCGTTTTGTTTTATCGATATTATAAAGTCGGTCTTGACTTCGCAATGAAGGCCATTAAAAAATACTGGTGAAAACCTTGGGCTGTGATCTGGTGGCGGCCTGCGGGCAGTAAAACTTGATATTTATATCTAATAGTATTGTCTTGCAATTAGTGACAAGACGTTCTATTAATTTAGTGTGACTAGCTACTATAACATTAAAACTGTGTTACTAAATTCAGGATTTATTTGGTTTTTGCAGTTCTGATTTCTGAAATGCGTGAATTTTCAGTTTGAAGCATGTGATTAGCTTGAAAGGGGTGGACCTATATATTTGAAGGGCCTTGCTGCAAATCAAAGCTGTACCTAGAGCTTATCAGATAATTTGAAAATTAGCTAAATTTATGAATTTTGTGCTCAAAAAAATCAGATAGTACAGTGATTAGTGTCAAGAATATACATAATTTTCAATATTTTTTAAAATCAATGTCCATACAGAAAAAAAAGTATTAATGACTACCAAATTTTAACTCTGTCCACAAAATCAAATAACAAGTAATGTAGATATCCAAGAGCTCTGTTATGAAGCTCTGAAGGATCTTTTCCCTGGTGGGGGTCGCAGAATCATACAGTGCTCTAAAGCTTGGAAAATTATAGATGCATCTTTAAAGGTGAGTAATGATAGGATAGGTTTCCCACCAATTCTAGAATAGTGCCATACAGTTGGGGGCTGAGCAATTACATTTTTTAATATGATTAAAAAAACTTCATTTTTTTGTAAACAGCAGTTTTTTGAGGGATTTTTCACTGAACATGTTTGTACTGTAAATAGCACCTATTTTCAAGATTCACTCTGCTATTATAAGTATTACTGAAACCCCTGCATTTTAGGTTGGCAAATGTGTCCCCAAGAGATTACACTTAATTTTAATGTGGTGTTAAATCTTTACAGCACTTTGCTAGCATTTTTGGAAAATAGGGTCAGGTAGTACCTCCTTGGCACTAAAGAATGATGCTTTCTTATTCTTGATTGGTCAAACATAGTTCGAGTCGATAATAATCACTTGCCCAGGCAGTTGCTACATTTTTTTTTTAAATTATTTGATTAATTTAGAAGAAATATTTAGCTACAAATATTGTAGCTATATCTGAGAAATTTAAAGTCAAGATATGCTGATCAAGGTAATGCTTGAGCCTAAATTAGAGCGGGGAATTTACCCATTTATTTTTGTCGGCTCGAGGCTTAAATCAAAGGCCAAGAGAGTTGTTACCACCTTTTAGTTAAACAACAGCTTTCTATTTTCTAGAATGAAAGCTTAAGATCGAAAATGGCTTGCCCATCCCCCAGCATAGTCACTACCAATTCACCTGTGTCATCAAGGTCATCTGTCACATCACTTACTTCATCGCCCCGTGGTTCACTTACACCGCCACGTAAGCAACAAAGATCATCATCACCATTCATTCCAATAAGCTTGCCAGAGTCCCCCTTGGACAGTGACAACAATGTGGTAACAAAGGATGAGGAAAAGTTGCTATCAATTTCAAAAGCGCTAGCCTGGCCAATTTGTGCAAAAAGGCCTCTGTATGCCATCTATTCAGATTCAGATGTGCTGGCTTCTGCAAAAGCAGGCAAGATGTCCAGTGACATAAGAAATCGATTAGTTCGTGGTACAATCTACAGTATGGTAACTGCTGCCTCAAGCCCACCTTTTAACCGACTGCCAACTAACTCGGAGATAGAGGAGATGTCTAAGTCTCTGATTATAAGATACCCTTGTCTTGGAGACAGTGAAACAGGCCATGTAAGTATCCACTACCTTTAATCTTGCATAGTGAGGGAATAATAAAAAAATGCTAGATGCAGCGACCAGGATTCATAATATAGTTTCTGAAACGTTCTCCGATTGTAAAGTTTATTAAAAATGAGCTTTCGACTTTTGGCTGTCAGTCAAAAGATGATTTTTAATAAACTTTACAATCAGAGAATATTTCAGAAACTTTAGTCAGGGAATAGTTGGACGAGTTTAATATATGTGACTCAACTAAATGACAAATGCACAATTGTGTTGATCACAATTGCAATAACAGTGGCTTGGTATAAACATGACCTGGATGACCCAAACAAAAGAAGGCTTATGTGTTTCATTGATATTAAAAGGGTGTTATTTTGAAACAACTAAAACGAAGGCTAAGCAATACCAAGCCTGTCAAGAAGAGGCAAGGACCTTGTCCAAAGAGGAGAAAACATTACAGTGTAGAATCCGAAAAGGAAAATGTACTGGAAATAGAGTCTACACAGAGTGATAACTCTTTGAGCAATGGTAAGTACTACATAATTATGTAATTGTTATAATTAAAAATGACATGTCAGGTGGGGAAACATTACTTGTTGGTCTAATACTGCAGTCACATATATAGGTCTTCTGCAATTATTTTGTGTAGATCTTCAACCTACAAATTGCTGGGGAAGCTCATAGATTTCCTGCAAGTGCCACTCAGATGCTTGTCTATTTTTGCAAGCCCTGACAACCATCCTATAACCCTTTGATGTGCAATGATTTCCTGCTTTTTAGACTTTTAAGTCAAGTAAAGTAACCTTAGCTTTGCATCCTTGTGTGACAATATTTTACTATTGAACCAGTGTTACAGTTGACCTTTTGGTTTTCATTTGAAGATAGGTATGCATTCTAGCTAGGTGATAAGTGTTAGCGGCCAATTATTTTCTACTATTTTTTCTGTAACAGATGATGAAAAGCAAAAAGAGAAAAATGATGATGGCCAAGAGATTATGGAAAGGCACTATAATGCTCTTAAAAAAGAAATGGATAAGAACAATCCAAATTACAAGTTGGTGAATTGCTACTTAAACAAAGAATTTCCTTTCAAGATGTGAATGGCTGATGAACATTTTGGCAGAAGAAAGAGCTACCAAGTTGTTAGAAGTTTACCCTTGCTACAAGGACCATGTAGAGGTACATATGCAAATATATATTTCATTACAATTGTTTAATATTCTATTGTTCATTATAAGTGGTTCCCATAAACTAGTGGTACACCATATTAATAATTGTTATGCAAATGAAATATTCTTTGATATCTACCTACCTACCTTGTAACAAAACTCAGATTGTTGAAATTTTAATGTGGAATAGTAGAGCTTATTAATATCCTGCCAAGTATCTTGGAGCATGTTAATGTTGATGTTTTGATAAGGTTCTCTTCACTGAGTTAATTACTCTATGAGCAATTGTCTGAAACTAGCATTTGTGTGGCATTCCTCTCGCTTTACTTATGTTGGTAGTGAAGTTTTTACTGTAGGATAATCATAAAATATTAGGTATAAGTATACATAGGGTTGTGACATATTCTGTTCTCTGTGTTTGGTAACTTATGGCTTATATTCTTTGTATGAAACAGGTCATTGAAGAGGCTAGAAAAGTGTTAATGATTGATGAAGGGGAACCCCAAGACTTTTTTAAAAATTGTGTGGTTAGGTTGACTGAAGAAATAGAATTTCTTGTGTACTATGGCATCAATTCCAAGGGAATGAATCCTCCAAGAAGCCCACATCTTAGTAAGTGTCTTTGTTACTCTACTATTCTTGATAATGACAATATAGAAATACTGTTCTATTATATTGATTTTTTAGTTCATGGTGTTAAATATCAGTTTTCTGGCCCAAATAGTTGTTCTGTTTTGAGATATAACCTCATTCACACTGAATTTCTACAATAATGGTGAAATAGTCCAAGATTGGCTATATGTCAGGCCTGGGTAAAATACTCTAGTGTAGTATTGTAATTTCACAATGAAATTTTGTGTCTACTGTATGCAGTGTTTTGGTTCTCTTGGCTTACTTCAGGATGGGGGCCTTAGTTTTCGTCTTTTGTTTTATGAGAGTATTATGACATTCTTTTAAATTTTTATTCACAGATGCCAAAATCCTCCACATTTTAAAATTCCTGGCAACCCTGTTTCATGGCAAACAAAAGACATAAAAAAAAACAGACAAACCAGGAAATTATTCATCAATTCAAGGTATGTAAATTGTGAGGTGTTGAGCATAGAATATACCATATAGGTTGAGGGTAAATCAGTTATTCCTATTATTAAGGTGATATTGTTAAGGGTAATGTGTCTTAGTTCCAGTGGAAATCACACCTATGCCAAAATTCAAGCAGGGGACAGTTCAGAAAAATCCATCATCAACTATAGGTCCTCCAACAGGAATTGAACCTATAATGTCTTAGGGATGCCAGCTCAATCACCCTTCAGAAAATATCCCATATAACATTTATACCATCCATAGACTGATTCCAGTGATTGTTTTGCTTTCAGGATCATGAAGACCCTGATGTTTGGTGCAGCAAGCAAGGTGGAAATGTGCCAGTCCTGATGCTGGATAAGGAACATTGCTATGTGATAGTGGGAAAATGTATATTGTCAAAACTTGAGGTCAGGTTGTTAACAGAAGCTGTTGTGGCATTCATGGCTACATTTTATCTACTGGATTTCGACTATCCTAAACAGTATGAAGTTGAAATGAATGTGCTCCAGTATTTTATATTTGAAGACAGCAATGTGCCCAAAGACATCGCTCAGTGCTTCAATTCAAACCTTTCACTGTACAAGAAGTTCAAAGCCGAAGCAGTTTAATTTTCAAAGCTGAACATTTGGTATTGTGTGACATTGAACTGAAGCAGGAACTGCACAAATGATTACTTTTTTAATATGCACATAATATATATACTTTATTTGAGAACTATATGTATACATGCATATTCTTGTTGCTTGAAACTGTAGCCATAGCAATAATTCTTTAAAAAAATTCTTCAGTTAAGAAAATATTTTCTTAAATTCAGAAACAATTTTCTAATAATTTCTCATTTTAAGTAAATTTGATAATTGAAATATCAAGAAAATATTCTTAAAACAAGAAAACCTTTTTCTTTAAATAAGAAAATATTTTCTCATTTTAAGAAAAATTTCTTAAATTTTCTGGTTGAAAAATTTACTTAAAGTGCTACTGAAACGAAATTTTGGGTATCCGTTTTTTCCCTTAATCAAATAGTTTAATCTTTCCTGATCAATTTGGTATATATTTTATAAAAATTGAAGAATGGGAACACATATAATTTTTGCTTCAAAGTTGGGTTATGCGTGCGAATTTTTACTCCTGAAATATGATGCCAATGTGACGTAAATGAAAGGACGGAAGTTGATATGTGAGCGTAAGCTTTGCTAGTATTTTGTTAGTGTTGTTGTGTATATTCATGAATAAACGTGGGTTCATCCAGCAGTGAAACCGAACAGAGTTTTGATAACGAGCACTCTGATTTGGGAAGTGAAAATTTACTTATGGATTCAGGTGATGTGGATGTATTAGTTGTAAATTCAGTCATGACTTCGTATGAAAACGAGCCCCTCCCAAACGCAGCCGGCAAACAGAATTTTGTGTCTGCCAAAAAGACGCTGACAGCTTTGACTCTAAAACATTAGAAGCGAGATTCGAAGGAGCAGTTATCTTGGATAAAAGGTAAGTTATTAAATATAATGCTAGAAAGATGCTTAAAATGTTATTTTGCCAGTGTTTCGTTGTTAATAAACACAATATTATGCATATAAAATACATACTTTCAGTACTGTTTGACTTATAGGTGCGCATGTAGCTTGTGTCGAACAGAAACGTTGTCGGATGCTATCGAATACAGATGTTGTAGAGGTTGGGCCAACTCTACATAAACTAATGTTTGATGGTTGCATTGAAAAAATAATTTGTATTACTCTTCATGAAGAATACAAAGCTATATCACTTTCCTAATATCCTCACTTTCAGCGTCTGATTCACCACTTCCCTAAAAAAATATGTGTAAATAGTGTGTAAATGGACAAAAACATAATAAACGTTACTGGAAAGAAATTAATGCTCACATTTGAAGTTCATTCATTCAAACTGTCCTCGCCATTATATTTACTTTGCAGCGTAGCGCTCTGCGAGAGACTATCCTCACAAACTGACTTTTTTAAAGTGCACCTAACCCCAAATTTTTTTTCAAAGAAATCTGAAAGTTTGATTTTAGAAGATGTTTGGCAAAAAAAAAACTGAATTTAGATAAATTTTGTAGTCGTAAGCCTTTGTTAAATATCGAAATTTAATTTAAAATTGCCGCCATTTTGGTTCACAACCGCGCATCTATTGTAGCAGTCTGTGTGTCATGTACGGTTTTAATACCACTAGAAATGTTAAAGAAGGAATTTACATCCATGCTATCCCTTATCTCGATGAAAAGAAAGAAATAATGGCAGAATTTGTTCATGGAACGCGCGAGAATTGGAAACCTTCGGGCCGGTCAGTTTTTATTGAAGGCTTTTCGTAATGTTATGGGAATTTTCACGAGAAAGATCTTGCAAATTGATAGCTAAAAAGAGATGAGATAGAAATCTCAGTATTCCCCACAGTTTATCCAACATCGATCGAAGAGCGACATCCTGTGCACTTTGTCGAAAATCGATACATAAAGATTATAGAATGGTAATGTAATTGGACACTTTGACTATTGAGCATTGTGATTTCTGTGAAATTTCCTGCTATAGTGTACGCACTGCCTTCATCTTGTCTTTGTTACGTGGTAGACATACTCCAAACATTCTTGAAAGCCAGCAAAGAACAGCTTGCGAATGCAGCAAAGGAATTAATAAACAAAAGTACAAAACTCCACTGCTAATGAACATGATGTTACAAAATCAGTTTAGAGTAAAAGCGTGAAGCAGTGTGGAAAAAGGAAGCCAGGAGTATTAAGGTTGTGCCACAAAATCTCCCTCCAACCACAGCATGTACTGTGTTGTTTGCTGTGCAAGCAAATTCTTGGGAATGCTTTTATTATTTTAATACTAATTGCCATAGGCATACGGGGCGGGGGGGGGGAAGCTTTCAGCAGTTTAGTCAGAAATATCTTCCTGTTCATTTTTTTTTCACTAATATTTCTAATATTCTCTTTTCATTTGTCACTTGCTCCATGCATAAAAACCCGCACCAAAATGCAGGAAATGGCATTAAAGAGATTCAATTATTCAAAATTTTCCTGAGGAGCATGCCTCCGGACCACCATAGAGGTTTTCACGCCTCCGGCACGAGTCAGGCAAATTTATGTTTGCTCCCCAAAGGGGCCTATGGTAAAAAAAAGCAACCACCAAAATACAGTGTATTCAAAAATCCCATGAAGTTTAAAAAGTTGCAGATTGCCCAAGGAACAAAAAATCATATTTACAAGACAATTTCTTTTTCATGGGAACACATGTAAATCATTTATATGCAAGAAACGTGATTATTTAAATAAATTATGAAACCCTCTGATTGTGGTTAATTTCTGAAATTTAAACAATCCACCACCTGTATGACTTGCATTTTAGAGAGTGGTTCACTAATCAATGTAACCTCCTATCTGCATAGTCCCCCTGGGACTATGTGGAGCTTACCCAGGGATTAGCAAATTCTTTGCCCTTTTATTAGTGACTTAACTAATTTGCAAATCAAGTACATTGAGGTTTACATTGAACAATGAGTGTCTGGTGGATACTTGTGTACATATTTGCTCCATTCTTGCAAATGTTCACCCCAGTCCTCTTCAAGTTGGCCACAACATGGATTTATGGTGCTTTCATGGACAACAAGCTTTATATTTGGGGTTATGATCAAGGTTTCGATTAGCACAATACTCTAAATTACTCTATTACAACAATCTAAAAACAGCAACTTACTGGTTGGTTTCTCCAAACTTACTAGCTAGTTGCCCCAAACCATACCATGAACTTTTTGACTTATTCAATTAATTGAAATTATAAGGTCAACTTACTTCTAACGTCATCAAAACCATATACTATTTGGGTATGTATTGCTTAGGAATATATATTTGAACACAAATTGACATTGTTGGTTTTGTAAATATTGATTATGAATAACAGAACATGCATTGACATTAAGAAATTAATGCTAAATTGCTCATGTAAAATTAACAATAATTTTAGATATTCCCACACTGAGTTCTCCCACACCAGACCAAGCTAAAATATTTTGGTATTAGCTTTGTTGTGGCTATTGTTGTCAGCTTGGTCAAGTATTGGAATGTCCGTATAGGAACATACTACAGATATTGACATTGTTAGTAAATGTTTTGCCAATTCAAATAATTTAAATGTTACAATAATCATGCAGCACAGTTAAAATAAAAGTCAGCTTTTATGATCATCCATTCCCAGTTCTGCATAGTTTTCGTCTTTATTTACTGCCCATACTGGAAATTGCTTCCTAGTTTTGCTGTATACGCACAGGCAGGCATAAACACTTGGTATAACACATTTTGCAGATATCTGTAATACGACATGGCATTGTAAATCTGTGATACTACCAGAAGGCAAAAACTAAGTAAGTTTGTTATCATGAGTACGATCATAGAAGAAAATGTTTGTATACAAAGCGACAGTAGAGCCAGGAAAGTCTGCAATTAAGCCTATGCTCACATTTAGTAGCTCTATGCCTCTATTTCACATTTAAGCAACATACCCTGATCCAATCATGCAGTTACTATTGTTTTATACTTTATTTGTAGTATCGTACATTACATAAAAAACTGATCTATTTCAACTTTAAACCATTACTTATATACAAACATATCTAATGAAATATTCATACAAATTATCATAATACTATACTACATTCCTCCCTTTCTTCAGTAAAATACAATACTATATTAATTCTCTTTTTTTTTTTGAATTTTGTACAGTTCCTAAATTGTTCTATAAACAACCATAGTCCATAAAGTTTCTAGATTATACAATAGACAACTACAACCTTTCTTCTACACAATATAGTCCTTATATCTAGTGTCCCTCGTTGACCTCCTAACTCTACTTGATCTTCTTATTGGATGCAATATTTCTTTTCTTATTTGCTCAACATCAGTTGATTGTTGTTTGTTCACTTCATCTGAGTCACTTTCGATATCTTGACCATTTACTGCATCATTTTGTTGTTGAATTCTGATTTTCTTCATTTTTGAGGCATCTCTTGTCATAATATGCCCTTCGGCGTTCTGAGCAATTATCATCGACCCCTTTACGTTAGTCACGACATATTTCTCTTTTCGATTAGGGGTGGTAAATTTATTTCTTTTTTTTTGGGGAGCCAATACTATACCATCAACGCATACATCATGCTCTTTAACATACTGCTTTCGGTCAGCATAAGCCTTCATTATTTCTTTCTTTTGTCGATCTCATTCTCTGACCTCTTCATCTTGATGATATTGCGTTACTGGTTTTGCAGTTGGCACTTTCGTTTTGAAGTTGCGATTAGGAAACATCAATTCTGCTGGGGATTTTCCCATGGTTTGATGTGGTGTAGCACGATAATTACGCAAAAATACAAGCAATTCTTTTCTCCAATCTTTCTTATCTACAATTGCCGTTTGTATCGTTTTGGCAATGTTCTTCATAAACCGTTCCGCTTGTCCATTTACTTTCGGTTCGCCAGGCGTAATATTTCGTACTACAAACCCAGACCTTGCAGCATACTCTTTGAATTCTTGAGAACAAAATGGTGGTCCATTGTCAGCAGTGACTTCAGATGGATACCCAAATTCTGAGAATATTCTTTCGAAATGAGGTATAACAGCCTTTGCCGCTGTTGACATTACTATTTCAATAAATGGATATCTTGAATACTTACAAGTAAATAACAGTAAGTATTCGCCGGTGGGCAACAGCCCATAGAAATCGACAGCAACTTTTTCCATGGTTTCTCGTGGTAGTGGTGTCATCTTGAAAGTCATTCGCGAGATCTGGCATCACCAACCTCTCACCTCTTAGCAGCAAACCATTTATCACCGATAATTCAGAGATTACGTTTGCGTATGCATCCATGTCTAAATCTTTCTTAAGAGTTTCGTTAGATTTTACTGCATGTATTACTTTCTGTAGTAGCTCATCTTTTTCCATTTCCCGTTCAACTTCTAACGTGATGGCGTGGATGCCCTTCAGCTCAGTTATCATATTGACATATATTTCCACATCATCACGATTATCTTCTGAAGTTTGACACGCTGGGTGTCTTGACCCCCAATCAGCTGGGTTATTCTCCCCTGGTCGATGTTTAACTGTGAAGTCAAAACCCATCAATTTAACTCGCATTCTTTCAATTCTAAGGGACGCACTCTTGACAGGATTATTCAGTAGGCTTACCAACGGTTGGTGATCTGTAATCAGGTCGAACTTCCCTCCTGTAAGATAATGCTGATTTTTTTCAACTCCCCAAGTTGCTGCAAGACACTCTCTTTCGATCTGAGAATATCATTTCTCTATTTCTGTACATGCTCAACTAGCATATGCAACTGGTCGGAATTTGTTTGTTTCTGGATCTTTCTGTGCTAGAATCGTTCCCAATCCTTCTGGCGATCCATCTACAATCAGCTCAGTTTCGCTTCCTGGGACAAAATAGGCCAATGTAGTCTCACTTGACAAGCACTTTTTAAGTTCATAAAATGCCATTTGATGTTCTTGTTTCCACTCGTATTCCATCGTTGTGAGCAATTCCCTCAATTTCGACGTCTTCTCTGAAAATTTAGGAATAAATGGAGAGCTGTATCCAGCCATTCCAAGAAAAGATCTCAATTCACTTTTATTCTCTGGTGGTTCTGCGTTCTTCAACAACTGCACCTTTTCTGGATCAGGCCTCATCCCGTCACCTGAGAACACATAACCATAGTAGACCAACTCGGTGCAGCTGAATTGACATTTATCTGGCCCTAATCGTATGTCCCTTTCGCGACATCTTTTAAGTACCTCTTCGAGATGGTCATCATGTTGTTCTTCATCTTTTCCATATACCAATATATTGTCGCTTATATTAAGTGCTCCTTCCAACCCATCCAGGGCTTCACTTATCTCTTTCTGGAAAATTTCTGCAGCCGACTTGGTCTCATAATTCATACGTGTAAACCTTCTGGGACCTCTCGGTGTATGGTGTGTAGTGATTTCTCTGCTATCTGGATGTAGAACCATGTTCAGATACCCTTTACGAATGTCAAGCTTAGAAAATCATTTAGCACCAGATTTCTGTAACTTTCGACAAACCTCCAGAATGAACGGAATGTTGCATTTTGTTGTTTGAACTGCCTTATTTGGGCATCTCATATCCACGCTAGGTCTAACTTCAAGCTCTTCAATACTCCTGGCTTTAGCTTCTTGGGGGTTACTACGAGATTCGATAGCCATGTTGTGGGCTTGTTATCCGGAATTTTTTCAATTATTGGTCCAGTTTCTGTCGCATTGATATGTTCCCATTTATCCAACTCTTTCAAAAGCTTATCTTCTAGATGAACTGGCAGGGGTCGATATTTTTGTGCCACAGGCTTTACCGACGGATCAACTTGTATCTTTACCTGCTTTATCTTACCATCTTTGTCTTTGAGTGTTCCGATTCCATGAAATCGGTCATCATACTCTGTGAGAATGTTTTGCAGTTTCATACTTATCTGCTTTTCGTTTTGCTCAACAGTCATAACAGTTTGTCTATCTATGTTAAACGTTATAATACCTAAACTTTTGGCTGCTTTTTTACTTAACAGCGAACATTTCCTTTGCTTTTCAGGCGTATCAACTGCGTAGATTGTTTTATCTATCTGCTTGTCTTCATATTCAATTAGTGTTTTAAATTTTCCTAAGAGCTTTAATGATTCATTTGATCCGTACGGCGTTAATTTTACCTTTGTTTCTGTTAGACATATCTCATTATTATTCTTAATTAATTCTAGATATGCTTGCTTGGTCATAATCATGCTGCTAGATCCCGTATCAACAATAAAATTAATAAGCTGTCCCTTGACCTTGACAATGACTTTCTCGTGCAGTTCACTTTCAGACTCATAAACTCGCCCAATAATCTTTTCATCACTGTCTGACTCGGATGATTCGCATGCCCTCCAAGTCGCCTGAACCATTTTAGATTTATTTTCAGCTTTATTTAAACAACAGCGAGCAAAATGGTTCTTTTGAAAACATTTATGACATTCCTTTCCCCACGCAGGACAGCTAATTTGTCCATTGGCATGTGGCCAATTAAATCCACAAAATTTGCATTTCTTTGCTGTTTCAAATGCCTCTTTATGGCTTTTTTCAAGCTCATATTTCCCACTATATTTGCCGGCCCGTTTTTTAACCGCGAAAGCAGGTTCCTGTTTCAAAACAATTTCTCGACCCGCCGTATCCGTATTACCAATTATTTGCCTATTATGTTGTTGCATGCTTTCCCTAGACCGGCTTTTAGACAGTACATCATCAAGGTCAGGCACACCTTTTTGCAATAAACAATACTCTCGAATGTTAGCATTCGTTGTACCTCTTGTAATAGTCACACATGTCATTAAATCATTCATATTGTACTTATCTGTCGCATTGTTCCAATCTATTCGCTGGTGTTTCTTCCTTGCTCTCATTGCAAAATCGTCAATGCCTTCTTGCTCGTCTTGCTTCAAATCCACTGCTTGTGAAATAAGGAATACTAATGGTTCGTCACGCAACAGGTCTTCTTTAAGTTTCTTCATATTCAATTAGTGTTTTAAATTTTCCTAAGAGCTTTAATGATTCATTTGATCCATACGGCGTTAATTTTACCTTTGTTTCTGTTAGACATATCTCATTATTATTCTTAATTAATTCTAGATATGCTTGCTTGGTCACAATCATGCTGCTAGATCCCGTATCAACAATAAAATTAATGGGCTGTCCCTTGACCTTGACAATGACTTTCTCGTGCAGTTCACTTTCAGACTCATAAACTCGCCCAATAATCTTTTCATCACTGTCTGGCTCGGATGATTCACACGCCCTCCAAGTCGCCTGAACCATTTTAGATTTATTTTCAGCTTCATTTAAACAACAGCAAGCAAAATGGTTCTTTTGAAAACATTCATGACATTCCTTTCCCCACGCAGGACAGCTAATTTGTCCATTGGCATGTGGCCAATTAAATCCACAAAATTTGCATTTCTTTGCTGTTTCAAACGCCTCTTTATGGCTTTTTTCAAGGTCATATTTCCCACTATATTTGCCGGCCGGTTTTTTAACCGCGAAAGCAGGTTCCTGTTTCAAAACAATTTCTCGACCCACCGTATCCGTATTACCAATCATTTGCCTATTATGTTGTTGCATGCTTTCCCTAGACCGGCCTTTAGACAGTACATCATCAAGGTCAGGCCACCTTTTCGCAATAAACAATACTCTCGAATGTTAGCATTCGTTGTACCTCTTGTAATAGTCACACATGTCATTAAATCATTCATATTGTACTTATCTGTCGCATTGTTCCAATCTATTCGCTGGTGTTTCTTCCTTGCTCTCATTGCAAAATCGTCAATGCCTTCTTGCTCATCTTGCTTCAAATCCACTGCTTGTGAAATAAGGAATACTAATGGTTCGTCACGCAACAGGTCTTCTTTAAGTTTCTTTATTAACGATTCATAGTCAACTCCAGTATCAGCTAAAGTCCCAACTTTGCTTCTTATATCAGCTCCAGCAAGAGCTAAGAATGTCTTTTGCTTTTTGACTTCTTGTTCTTTTGGCCATTCAACAAGCTCGAATTTTGCCTCAACGTCCTCCAGCCATTCAAGGAAATGTGGTCCCCTGTCTTCGACAGGTAACCATTGAAATGGTGATATCAAATTTCCTTGCAGCAATTGTTCCATGACTCTCGTCGCCAAATGTAGTATCGTACATTACATAAAAAACTGATTTTTTTCAACTTTAAACCATTACTTATGTACAAACATATCTAATGAAATATTCATACAAATTATCATAATACTATACTACATTATTAAAATACCCTTCTGTGATTCGTGCGATACTCATAATAACTGGTATATATAGACACAAAATATATTTCAATATATCCATAACATTCACTTATTTCTACAACTCCGTTAAGTCGGTCATTTATTTACATCATTTCTCAGCATCGGCGACTTGAATTACCACATATAGCGCTTCCTTTGTCGACTGACAAGTAGGCTTCACTTTGCGTAGACACATTCGGATGAGAGTTGAACTTTTCTCTCGTAATCCGAATACTTTCTCACATCTGCACCATACAAATGTTTAAATGACTCGGATTCGGAAGAACTTGAAGATATTTGCCACTTTTCTCGAAAAAAAAACATGTTTCCTTGCCCTGGATGTCTCAACACTACGATATTCTATAGTGTTTACATTACACCGTAATAGAATACACTGTACAGAATTTATGTCACAGACCCAACT
Organism: Muricea muricata; assembly: GCA_963855995.1. NCBI lineage: Eukaryota > Metazoa > Cnidaria > Anthozoa > Malacalcyonacea > Plexauridae > Muricea > Muricea muricata. Next base: position 55,489,023 of record OY979716.1, on the reverse strand, counting down.
CTCCCCAAACTCCTATGGCACGGCCATGAACCAAAACAGGTAAGGTTTCAGCGTCGCTTGCGGACAGAGAATTTATCAAATTTGAAAAATGTTTTCGCCAAAAATCATCTAAAATCATGGTATTTCAAAATTCATTAAAAAAAATTTTGGGGTTAGGTGCACTTTAAAATATATTCTTTTTTATCATTCTCGAGCAAGCGAGTTACAGTTTGTCTGATATAGTCTGCGTGGGGATTTAGACCACAAAATACGTAAAGGATGTTGCAGCTATCGTTCGTGAATTTTATCTGTATTCGTAAACTTATAACGCAATTTTAAGAACTAAAAGTGACTGCTAGTGTGGTCCACCTACATGCATGGAATTTGTTTTGCTAATTTATATATTTTGCGTAAAGAAAAATTGGATGTAGGCTAAAACTCACGCTGGAACTCATCCCAAATTCATATATATTTATATAGGCTTATAGCTATCAAGTTTAACTTCCATCCTTTAAATGATGTCAAGCGCACAAAGTTAATTTCGCATCAAAACAAGCAAAAATGCCAACTTTGAGCACAATTTTAGATACATTCTCGTTGACATAATTTAATGTGCGATAGCTCAAAATGATCAGTAGAATGTAGAGAAACAGATTATGGTAAAAAATAGAATATGAAAATTTCGTTTCAGTAGCACTTTAAGAAATTATTGGAGAACAGTTTCTTAATTTAAGAAAATATTTTCTTAATTTAAGAAATTTTTCTTAAAATTTTCTTAAGAAAATTTTCTTGTTACTCTCCCAAGAAAATTTTTTCTCATTTCAAGAAAATTTTCTCAAAACAAATTTTGTTTTTTCTTAAAACAAGAAAACTATTTTTTGCTGTGCAGAACATGAATCATATTTGCTGTATTTGCCTTTTAAATGAACTAATGTATTCAGCTAGTTTAAGCTCTTGTGGAAGATTATCCCACAAAGTAGCACCACTGTAAAGTTCTCTTTAGAAATTCAGTTTTGCTAGCATTAAATCTCTTTCGCTATTTCGAACATTAAGTGTATTCTGATGGGTTTCATATTTTTTTCGGAATAGATCTTTTAGATTTGGGGCAGTGAGGTCATTAGGGACCTTACGATTTACAGAACGACAACGCGACGGCAACGTCTTAAGACAAAGAGTAAATTGAAAAGAAATGAATAATTACGGTTGTAAACAATTCATTTGAATATTGGACACGCGGTTCTCGTATTGTTTAGACCGGCAAATCACATATTTTTCCGTACTGTATGCAACGCCGACGTATTGCATGCAGCCGGTGGAATTGCAAATTCGGTTTAGTAGGACTCATTCTAAACCAGTAACTCAAGTCCTCAACTTTTTAAAATGTATTACACTAATACGATTGATAATAAAAAACTCGTGTCCTTTATAAGGACATATCATACAGTGTTTTCTTGCCGTTGCCGTCGCGTTGCCGTCCTATAAATCGTAAGGTCCCTATTGAGTATGGAGCCACCTACGATGTTAGATATGCTGATGTGCTCGATACCACCCAGTGATAATCCTAGCGGCACGATTTTGAAATTTTCGTGATTTATCTTGGAGTACTTTGCCGCAATTATCCCACAAAGGCAAGCAATAATCAAAATACGGCTGTACCAATGTTTTGTAAATAGTTTGTAGGGTGACAGGTGGGACAAATGGCTTTATATGCCTCATCGCCCCAATTCGTGCACTGACCTTGCCACATATTTTTTCAATGTTTTTCGTCCAAATCTACCCCTAAACATGTAAAAGTATCAGCTTGAGGAATTGGAGCATTATTTAATAGAACAAAGTTATCTTTTACTTTCTTAAGTTACGTGATGACCCAACGAACATAACCTTTGATTTAGTCCGATGATGTTTATGCTTATTTTTAGAAAGCCACTTCCGGATGTTGTTTAAATCATAATTTAAATTTTCAATTAAAGTATCAAAATTGTCCGAAGAAGACGAGATTTCTGTATCATCATCTACATAAAGATATAGAGTTGTTTTTTTTTTAGGCAATCGGTCATATCATTTATGCATAATAAAAACAATAAGGGGCCAAGTATAGAGCCTTGTGGAATTCCACACACTATTTCTTTGGATGATGATGTTTGACCATTAACAGAGCACACTTGTTTCCTATTTGTTAAATATGACTCGAACCATTTTAGTTCAGTACTATGGATCCCAAATTGATCTTTAAGCTTCCTCAACAAAATTTTGTGATTAATCGAATCAAAAGCTTTACATATATCGAGAAAAACAACTCCATTTAGTTTGCCGTTATCCATATCAGTCAACCATTGATCGCACATTTGAATAAGTGCGCTAACCGTTCCATATTGTGGTCGAAATCTCGATTGGAATTTTGATATTAGGAAGTTTTCATTAAGGTATCTGTATATTTGATTGAAGACCTCTCTCTCGAATACCTTACTTATTATCGGTAAGATAGATATTGGTCGATAATTTTCACATTTACTTCAATTTTTGGATTTATAAATTGAGATTACCCTAGCCATTTTCCATTCATCTGTATATATACCAGATTTAAGAGATATTAAAAATGGCAGTAAGTGATGGCGCAATTAGGTACGATGAAATTTTGAGAATTTTAGCAGGTAAATTATCCATTCCCGTTGCCTTTGAAACTTTTAAATTACTCAAATTCATTGCAACATTGCTTACATTATTAATATTAGCAAATTTAAATCGTATATTTGAGGAATGGTCTAGCCCTGATTCAGGTATTTGATCGTCACTAGGGATTTCATAAAATTGTTCCGATTCAGTTCCAATGTTTATTCCAACATTGATAAAATACTCATTAAATGATTTGGCAATAAGTTTATCATCTGAAATAATAGTATCATCGATAATAAGTTGTTTAACGTTACTCAATTTTTGTGTTCGGTCTAATAAAGTATTTATTAGAGACCAACTTCTTTAACATCTTTAGAGTGTGAACAATTTTGAATTTTGTCACAAAAATATTTTGACTTTGCCTGGCGCATCTGTGTATTCACTTTATTGCGTTCAGCTTTGTATGATTGCCATTGGAGTTAAGAGTTGTGTTTAACTGCCTGTTTTTTATGGAAGTCTATCCTAATAAGTTGCTTAATATGAGGAGTTATCCACGGAACCGGATCATCCATTAGCCTCTTTCGTCGAAGAGGAGCGTGTCTATCAAGAACTTCGAGAAAAAGCGACTTCCATATTTGCGAACAGATATTCGGATTATCAAATTTATATATCATATCCCAGGGAACCATGGATATATCTTGAATAAAATCGCTTTCAACAAAATTTTTAAAATTGCGGATTTCCCTAGCTGTTTTTCTAGATTTTGGTGGAGTAAATTTCCTTAAAAGATAGACCAGGCTACGGTCAGATATACCACGATGAATAACACCGGATTCTGAAATGTTTTCGGATCTATTTGTTAAAATTAAATCAATTACAGTTGCTCAAGTCGGCGTTACTCTTGTTGGCTCAGTAATTAATTGATCAATTTGATAAAGGCAACATATAAACTGTAATTTCTGTGTTTGGTGATCAGGTGGGCTTTTCCCAACGTCACAATTAAAATCTCCTATGATAATTAACTCACAATTTTCATTGTCACATTTACTTAAGAATAGTGCCCACTCGTCAAATATGTCTAGGTTTGAATTTGGAGGTCTGTACCATGTACTGATTAGAAAAGATTTGTTATATGGTCTACTTACTTTAATACATACCATTTCAAGGTGATTAGGGATTAAATCATTTCTTACCAAGAATAGTATGTTATCTCGAACGTATAGAACCACACCGCCCCCATATCTGTTATGATCATTCCTAATTAAATCATAACCTATTACATGAATTTCGTTATTGGGTATACTATTATCTTTTTTTGATTCATTGATTGCCAGAATATCAAAGGTATACTTCTGAAGAAGTACCCGGATTTCATCTATGTGTTTGAGCAAGCTATTAACATTTAAACTAGCTATTTTCAACCCTTTAGATTTTGCAATGGCATGCAATGAATTGTCATTATTTTCAGTCCCTGGATTTGGTAAATAGCTACAATTAGAATTATTCAATGCTTTTCTCTCCTGTGCCTGGGCACTGGGGAGGTAGTCATGCTTCTTAGAAAGTTCCCTAGTAGCTGTTGTAATGCTGATATGTGAAAATCCTCATTTCGAGAACTAGACATGAAGTGCTCATCACCTCTTAAAAATTTAATAAACTTTGTTGCTAGAATGGCTGTTCCCTTTCCACTTAAGTGAATACCACTGCCATTTAGGCAAGAGTTATGTTCCTTAAGCAATTTTGCTTCAATATTTCATTGACTTCTTCGATTTTACTTGCTACTTGAATGTCTTGCCTTTCGATAACTCACAAAATGTTTTTGAGAAAAGCAGCTAGTCGAAAGCGCTTTCTAAATGTATCACGTTTTGCGGAAGCTAGAAGGGGCATACTCGAATATCATGCTACGAGCTATTTTTTACATTTACATACTTTCAAAAGCTGCCTCATACAGTACCAGAATCCATTGTATTTTCACCAAAAACCTGGCGAGTTGATGATAAATTTGTGTTGGTTGCGCATACTTTATCAGCGAAGTTGAACAGTAGCTGGCCACGTCGCCAAATGGACAGGGTGTATGACTACGGATCAGAAGATTTCAGGCTCGAAACCTGTCGGGGGTTTTTTCTTTCTCACGGAAGAATTCAAAATTCACGGAAGACTTTAGTTGTTCAACATACATACAAGCGGGTAATGTTCGATTTGAGGAGTTGCTTTCTTACTTATATTTTCTCTTTTCTCATCAAACTTTCCCTATTTCCTTTGCTAATAGCGGATAAAACAATTTGAGATAAAATCTAACACATTACTGAGACGTTATGTACATTAAATATTTCTACACCCAATCCGAACGTTTGTGGGTGACTGTCTACTCTAGAGAAAATCAGCTCACAGATTTTATTCGTCAATACTTTAATCATGAGTATGAGAACGTGTGCGTCCTTTGATAGCTCAGTTCTAAGAGGGGCGGACTGTAGATTGCAGTTATTAGTTGGAGGAAGGCTGTGTTCCGTAGTAGCCTCGTTCCCAGGCGCTTTCTAATTTTCTAATCAGGAAAAGTGTATAGGATTGTATATATCGATTTAATATCGTGAATGCGGGCAGGAAACACGTGAGGAGAAAATAGGGGGGAAGGGAGCGAAAGCGCCTGGCAGAAAATGAATTCAAGATGGCGGAATGCGTGGAGCAGCCACTGCCAAGTTTAATAGAAACCCCCCTCGACGATATAAGCGAACAAGAGCAGCTTCGAGATTAGATTTTTTAAGGCTTTTGGTAATCTCTTCCATCTATCAAACACATGTATGGCCAACACACGCGACTGGAAAACGAAATTCTCAATAAAATACTATCTTATCACTTTTTCGTTGAATCATACACTTTTTTCTGCATTTTCTGCCAGGCCCGACCGCGCGTTTCCGACTGTGCTTTCCACGCAATACCCACGCAACGGTAACGGTTGGGCCTGGGGACGAGGCTGGTTCCGTAGGTCACTGGTTCAAATCCGGCTCGAAAGAGGTTGATTTTTAACCAAAAATTCAATTCGACGTACATCAAAAATTGTGGCTATTTCAAATCCTGCAACAAACACTAAAGGATAGAACACCTCAATTAGAAACGTAAAGCAAAATACATAAAAGACGACAGATATTTTTTCACTAAACCACATTACGAATGGCTTAGGTAAATTTTCATTGGAAAACAATAAAGGCACGGAAAAACACCACGGTACCCCCAGAGCTAATGAGGCAATACATTTCTGTGTAGAGCAAGCAATTGATCATAACGCTTTACCTTAGATGCCTTCACCAAATTTAACCTTAGCCAAACAAATTCGTATATTTACTATTCAAATTGATCCGAACCTAAAATAGGGTGGAAGCATGTTTTGGCCAAATACATTGCGATAAAAAATCGTTTTAAAATCATATTGATGTCTTTTGAAGATAAAGCGTAAGACAGGAGGTAAATTTCTATCTGTTGTTGACGTTTTATGTCCTTTGCTGTTCTGTTAGGTGCGCGCATTGCAATCTTACGCAAACTTCACAGGAATGCGTCGTTAATTCTCTTTCCTTGGTCGGTGGATTAAATCGGCTTATAATGTATAAAACTTTTCAGGAGGATTTCATTTCAATTTTAAAATTATTGACCATACCATTCACGCCATTTAGCAAAAAGTAGTTCATCGACATTATCTTCTCAATAGAGCACGTTTGCATGGAACCAAGAGAAATTTAGGTTGAGATCTGTCTTCCTGTGAGAGCATAGGTTTGAATCCTAACAACCGCGACGCAATCGGCCATCACTACGTTAGCTTTCAAACGCTTTTGTCAATCTCACAGAAGGTAGACATACAGACCAAAAGCCCTAGAATCGCGATCACCGCGATAAACACTGAATCGAAGTTGCACTTGTCCTGTTACTTTCATCAATATCCCACCTATAATTACACTGTTAACTCCAAAAGTAGAGTAAAATAAAAACGTACAGAAAGACTCCGAGATATTCCAACCCTAGTTTCGGAATATATTTTACGTCAAAATTGGAGTAGTTTTAACTCTTGATTGAAGCATAGAAAGATACAAGCCCCATGTGAGATTCGAACTCACGACCTTCAGTTTACTAGACTACCGCTCTACCCCTGAGCTAATGAGGCAGCACCTTTGCGTGTCCAGCAATCAACTGATCGTTATGCTTTATTTTAGTTCCTTCACGCAAATTAACCTTCGCCAAACAAATTGATGCATTTACTATTCCAACTGACCATAACCTAAAATATGGCGGATGAAGGTTTTAATAAATTTCTGTCGGATATCATTTTACAAGTGAATTGATGTGTGTTAAAGAGAAAGAGTAATAAACTAGGTTATTTTCTTTTTTCAAGTTTTATGGCCTTAGTTGTTTTCCTTGATACCCGCAATGCATTCTTGTAAAGTGTTGCATTTTTTCTCGTTACCGTCAATTTGACCTTCAGTGCATGGCGTTGTTTAGTTGAAAGAGGCTGAATTCGGAAAAATCAATATCTGAACATTTTATTTATTTTCTTGTCCCGGACCAATTAACGGCCACACTTGTACAAATTTATGTTTGGCAAAAGTTGCACAACGGGGTGCCCAAAATTTGTTTCCATGACAACACTTACTTATACATTATATTTCTAAAAAAAAGAAAAAAGTCCCTTGTTCACCTTCCTTTTTTAGTACCTTTTAATGTGAAAGCCTGCAATGGTACCATTACACCGCGTGTAAATTAATATGTAAAAGAAAACTTTCTACAAAATATCAGTCGATATCAGTTAATAGTGGCAAAGTCTTTTAACGATTTGTTTTAAATAAATACATGTACTGAACGTTACATGGGATGATAACCTTGCGTGTGATCACTGATCACCATGTTCATGGTAAAAAAATTTCTTGACAAGAGAATAATTCTTAACGTAAGAAATTATTTCTTAAAATAGGAAAATATTTCTTGTGCCAAGAAAAGGTTCTTAAGGCAAGAAATATTTTCTTGGGGCAAGTAATTTTCTTATGTATTAAACATTTTCGTTTGGTAAGAATTTTTTTCTTAAAGTGAGAATTTGTTTCTTACCATAAGAATAATTTTCAGAAAGAGTTAATTACATGATTTATGATAAACGGAAAATTAAAGACATCTTGTAGCTGCGTAAAGACATCTTGAGTCCTTACAAGATGTCTTTGATTTTCGGTTTAGTTTTTGTTTAATATTAATTCATTTATTACACAGGCAAAACATTTCCATGTTGGCCCTTGTGTTTGATTTTCCATTTCTCACATTAAAACACTCTCGAAAGGACTGCTCTCACATTCAACGACATTTTAGAATTCCTTAGATTGTCTAAAAAGAACTAAACAAGTTCCTTAGATTTGCTTCGAAATTCTTAGTCCGAAGTCATAAAAGTTCCTCAAAAATTTCCTTAGCAAATATATTTCCTTCGTTTTTCTCCATAGAAACGTATAGATTTCCTTGTTTTAAGGAAATTTCCAATCACTTGCCGAACAAGGTTACATGATATCCCATGAGGCTGTTCGAAATTTGTATTCTGTATTCGAAAATTCGTTTAGTGGGGATGGGCGATACCAGTTTTTTCAAATCGATACAATACCAAGGATTTTTAGGTGTATCGATTCCAAATTTCGATACTGATACCATTAAATTTGAACGGCTGGCAAAGTTTTATTGTTACATATTATCGTTAATGGTTTTGGATAACTGTGGAGAATTTCTTCCAGAACATAATTGATCATTTTACTCTAATCCAATTCCATCTCACATACTTCAATGTTCTTTGCTTTGATGCTACGCCATAACGGGCATTGAATAAAATTTCGCTTCAAACAAAGTAATGCAATGACGTATAGTAAGCACTGCATTAACGCATTTAACAAACATTTGCGATTTGACAGCAGCTGGGAAATTTGTTGTCGCTGTGCAGGATAATCGCGGGCTATTGCATTCTACTTGTGTTTTTGCAACAAACATATTCCACTTGCACTTTTCGCAGGACAGTTTCTAGCGCTTTGTTTCCCTCTTATTTTCGTTTGTTCCTAAAGATGATCGATTTACACTTGAGGAGAAAAACATAGGCTTATGGATTACGTGCATTTTATGACAAGAATCGGTTGTATTAAAATAAAATTTGCCATCAGGCAGGTTGTGTCAGTTTTTGCATTCACATTGCTGTAAATGTAATTGGAATTTGACACAAAATTGTTGAATGAAGACAAGTCATTTTGGCAATTGCATTTACTGAGTCAAATCCTGGACACTCAAGACTATTCCAGAAATGTTTGATTGAACAGAAATGGCATATAATTCGTGATGCAGAGCCGCGAGAGGCGGAGGCTTTCATTCACTGACGGCAAAAGTTGATTAAGATCACAGATAGAAGCAAGGACGGCTGGAAAGTGGTCGAAGAATATGAGTCTGACGATTTAGCTTCAAACTCGGAAGACGAGAAACGTATTAAGAGAGCGAAGGAAGCGGCGAGTAGGAAAAGGCGACTATCAGAAAATGCCCAAAGAAAAGAATGATTAAGAAGCTACGGATGAGCAGCAAACCAGAGCAAAAGCTTTTTCGTGGTAAGATATAAACCAAAGTTAGTACGTTGTCACCCCAAACGCTTGTAGGATACTTTGTAATACTCATTGGTTGGATCTGCAAGTGAACCAACCATTATCTGTGTCTCTTATTTCAGCATTTCAGGAGTTTAGGGAGAAAATATTTTACGTTCGGTTAAACGCAGTGAATTAGAGCGTAAATGTATTTTCTGCTGGTATGCATGAATGCCACCAGCTATTGTTCTGAAACAAAGAGGTATTATGTTGCTGCAGTATATAAGCAGTCGCGTACTTAACCAGGTATCTCACTCGCAATCCCTCAGCACGTGTAAGACGGTGCCTTTCACAGAATACTGCCCCCCCACAACCCAATACAAGAAGTCACTAGATTCTATTTGCATTATACTGTCAGGATTTTTTCATATCTTAGGCCGTCAAGACTCTAATGGAGAACAGTCGGTGCTACAATTGTCAAAAAACAGGGCACTGGGCTACAGAATGCTGCACGCTGTCGTCCAACATGTTCCAATACAACAGCCAACCGGGATATGTCTACAGAGACACAAGCGGCAGAGGAAGATCAGGCGGAGTCGCTAAACAATGAAGAGTTGCTACAGGTACATTATGACTTGATGATGATAAATACGAGTTAGATAGTAAAAATGTTGGGAGTGTGAACCCTATACAGAATGTCAAAGGAAATCTTCGAAAGCATATTCAATTTTGACACGAGATCAGCACTTTTAAGTTTATTTTGAAAGTTATTGAAGAGGGTTATAAGCTCCCGTTTAAAGCCATTCCTGTAGCTGCCGTATTAAAAAATAAGAATTTCGCAAAATGTCATCAGCAGTTTGTCCAAGAGGCTATCGCAGAATTAGTGCTCACTGGAAGGGTGATTCAATCCCAAACAACACCTCATGTCGTAAACCCGTTATCCGTTTCTACTCAGGCAAATGGTAAGAAGAGATTAATACTCGATTTGAGATATGTAAATAATGTCTCGACACGAAGAGAGTAAAATATGAGGATTGGAAAGTGGCGTTATCCTATTTTGAAAAGGACGCGTACATGTTCTCGTTTGATTTAAAAAGCGGCTATCATCATATTGAAATTCATGAAGACCATCAAACATTCTTAGGTTTTGCTTGGAAAGACAGAAACTGTGTATTCACGGTTCTGCCTTTCGGTCTGTCAACTGCATCATATATATTTACAAAAGTCTTGAAGCCTCAGGAAAAGCATTGGAGGCACAACTGCATCAGTACAGCAGTATTTTAAGACGACGGTTGGTCGACCAAAAAAGACTTTTCTAAATGCATTGAACAATCTAAAATGCCAGAACCGACATTGTTAATGCTGGTTTGATCCCAAACGATGAAAAGTCCATTTGGACCCCCACCAAAATAATAATTTGACTTGGATTGAAATGGAATTCCGAACGTGGTACTTTGAGCATTACACAGAGACGTATAGACAATATATACAATGCATTAAGTACGATAGTAGAGTCTGGATATGTGACTTCTGCTCAAGACTTGGCAAAATGTGTGGGGCAGATTATTTCTACCGGAGCAGTCCTAGGCAACATTTCACGAATTATGACTAGTGCTTCTACATGGGATAAAAACTTTTCGTTAGATGATTATTGCCGACAAGAAATACACTTTTGGCAGCATAATTTGACTCAATTAAATGAAAGGCATTGTTTTCTATTTAAGCAACCTAATTGTTTTGTTCACTCGGACGCCAGTGTTACTGGTTGTGGGTCTGTCATCACACTTAACGAGGATACAATTTGCCATAGAATGTGGGCTGATTGGGAAAGGGAAAAAAGTTCTACTTAGAGAGAACTGCCTGCAAAAGAATTTGCGTTGAGGTCTTTTACAGATCTGTTAAAGTCCACACATGTCAAATGGTTTACCGACAGCCAAGCCGCTGCTACAATAGTCGAAGTCTGAAGCATGAAATTTGCATTAATAATCAAATCACACTGGATATTCAATGGATTCCAAGGGAACAAAATAACCAGGCAGATTACATATGTAAGTAAACTTATTGATCCTGATGACTGGCAGATTACCGAAGCGCTCTTTGACTGTCTTGAAACGCTCTGGGGACCACACACGGTTGACTGTTTTGCTAATTACTATAATCACAAATTACCAAGATTTTTTTCCAGATAGTGGAACCCAAACACTAGCGGGGTAGATTTCTTTATTCAGAAGTTGAGTAACGAGAATTGTTTAGTTGTGCCACCCGTTTCTATCGTGTCAAGAACGCTGTATTATTTATTTCACCAAAAGACAAATGCCACTGTGGTTATACCACTGTGGCGATCAGCAAATTATTGGCCGTTAATCACTTCAAAGTTTACACAATACATAGCAGGAAGCCAAACATTTAAAGGAAAAGAAGTCCTTGAGCCCGGAAGAAACACAAACTCTCTATTAGGTTCATATTGATTTCAGGGGGACATAATTGCACTGAGAATGGTCTTTGCAGAAAATGACATACTAGCTATTTAAAATATCAGTTTATAATGCGGCGGATGGCCAATTCTAACATGCACACTATGTCAACAACTTTACAGGAGTTATGTTATCGAAACTCAAGCACGGGCCGTATGAATAGAATTCTTGAACGATGTGAAGGCACTGGCCAATGACCCAAGGACGCATAGGCACATGCCGGGGGTTTGAAAGGCACGAGCCGATGTTGGCATGTTTTGAGTACAATACTAAGTCGGGGTATAAAGCCCGACGGAAGTGGTATTAATTGTATAGAGCGTGTTAGCCATTTAATAAAAGTTTACCAGTTGCAATGTTCAAGGTTGTTCTTGTCATTCATAATGATCCAGCATAAAGTCTAAAGCTTTATTCAGGTTATTCGCGCAAATAAAGCGTGGCTGAACGCTCCAGATATAATAAGCAAAAACTTGGATCAAATCCTAAGTACTGCAATGAAATCTAGAGCAAATTCTACGACTAAAACATATCGGTCATGGCTTTATAGGATACCCTAAAGGTCGAAATGTCGAGAGAGCACTGGGTTTCTCACACTCACTGGGACTGTATCTACTTCACCAAATTTAGCTAAAGCGCAAGCTTGAAGGGCGAGTAATGATTGTCGCTCTACGCGCTCCCTCTTTAGCTAAATTTGGTGAAGTAGATACATTCCAGTGAGTGAGAAACCCAGTGCTCTCTCGACATTTCGACCTTTAGGGTATCCTATAAAGCCATGACCAAAACATATCTACATCTAATTCGTAAGTTTTTCGGGTGGTGTATACCGAACGGGATACAGTTAAAACAGCCGTTTCACAGGTCAGTAGTTGCATTATATTTACATTCAGAATCGAAGAGAGCTTTTTCTAGTTCAACAATTACTGTTGCTAGCGCAGCATTGAAATGGTTGCATGGGTTTTCTCTGGAGACCAACCTATACAGATTTTTAAGCATGTAATAGAGGCAGCCAAAAGGACAGCGAATAATTCGGTGCAGAAGAAGACACCATTGACCTCACAAGCAATCAGGGACATTATAGATAAATTTGAACAGGACAATGGTGGCTTAGAGGACCTCAGGGTTGCAGCAATTTGTACTTTAGGCTTTGCAGGATTTTTTCAGTATGATGAGCTTAAAAATATGAGACCACATCATATCAAACTTTGTGATAATCACATTAAAGTACTCGTCCCGAAGAGCAAGAGTGATATATATCGAGAAGGCAAGTTCGTCTACATCTGCAAAACTGATACTGAGTATTGCCCAGTTGCAATGCTGCTAAGGTATATGAAGGCCGCCCGAATAGATTTCACTGACACTTTGCCCCTATTTAGGTCTCTAACATTTCTGATGAATAGTAGGACATATTCACTCAGGAGAATGGAGCTCTCTTACTCCAGATGTAGAGAAGTGTTCAAAGAAGCCTTGAAAGCAATTGGATACGATGTTAAAGACTACGAAGTACATAGCCTGAGGTCTGGCGGAATAACTTCAGTCGTTCACAACAGTGACAATACTGTACCTGAACGACTACTGAAGCTACACGGAAGATAGAAAAGTGATACCGCGAAAGACATGTATGTACAAGAAAGTGTGAACAAAAGATTAGAAGTTACGTCATTTCTAGGCCTTTAAACAATCAAAATGTATATAAATACGTCTAATTAAAAGTGTGAACACAGCAGAGTATACTAAAGGCCCGTTTACATGACATTCATTTTGGGCACGGCACGCTTAAATTTTGGTACGCGATCCCATTTTTTTTGGCACGGCACTCCTGATTTTTGTCGTGTAAATGCAAAAGTAAAGGTCTGCGTGCCCAAAATTTTAGGCGGGCCGTTTGTTTCGAAAAATAACAAAATGGCGGGCGAAGAAAGAAAAAGTCGAGTAAAATTGTGGCCAGACGAAGCAACACGAACTCTTATAAATTTATGGTCGGAAGAAACAATACAGCTTTCTTTGGAGAATTGCAAAACATCAAAGGAAACCAGACAAGTTTACAATACGATTTTGGTAAGTTGAAGCAACATTTTGTTTTGACGTCTGGTAATATGAAAACGTTGAGTTCAAAAACCATTCCAGTTTGGGCCTATACAGAGAAGAATGGTTTTCTTTTATTTCGTGTACATGTGTGCCAAATCGGCTAAATATTGACAAGATTTTACATGTCAAAAAGCTTCATTATTAAAAAAGCAAATTAAGCAATCATGGAAAAACTTTCATATTTTTATATATTACAGGTAAAATTACATTCCAAGGGGTACAAAGATTTCAATCTTAAAGAGGTGATTGGAAAAGTTAAGAAGTTGCGTCAAAAATACAAGTCTGTTAAAGACCAACAAAAATAAAAGTGGTAACAGTGCCAACCCAAAAAGAGAATGGAAATTTTTCCAAGAGATTGACAAATTCATGAGCACAAAGCACAATATCAATCCTCCATCACTCATCGACACCTCAGTAGATTCAGTCGAGACGGAAAATAAACAAGTTGGTGACAATTCCAGTAAGTATATTTCATCATCTCGAAAAAGATCCACGCCCCCACCACATAGGAAATTTCTGCCCTCCAGGGAGGGGGGAGGAGAAATGTCTTAAGATGTCCAAGAAGGGTGGGGAAATATTAATGCTAGTTTGTTCAAGAGGATACACCCGAGGAGGGGGCAAGGGTATTTTCAACTTCCTCCAATGTGGGGGGGGGATATGGATCTTTTCTGGAATGAACCATTATTTTTTTATTATCGTAAAACGGGGTGACTTTGTACCAGTTTCTCTACTTTTCATCACATTGCATATTATTCATTATTATTATCAATTTTAAAATTTGTGAAAAACACTGGTACAAAGGGCATACCCTTTGCTGCTAGGTACATAAATGAAATATGGTAGCTTCTACTTTGCCTTGACAGCATCATATTCTGATGGCCAAAGTTACCCTGGGTTGGGGGCACTTTGACCGCGATTTACTATCTCTAATTTATCAGCTACCGGAGCAAATGAGCATCGACAACGCGAGTTTCTAAATATTACAAGATACAAGAAAAAGCTTTCAGTATTGTCCTATTAATAAAATTAAAATGCAAGCGCTTATATAATGAAGAGCAAGCAAAAGAAATGAAATAATCTGTAATCTATTGAACATACAAATTAACAATGTTTAACAACATTTACAACTTGTTTAGTAACATATCATCATTTTACAATAAACACACTTCTCTAAGCATGGTAATCTTGGTAGTTAATTGGTAAAAGTTAAATAATGTCACAAAGTGGCATAGATATCATATAGTCAGGGAGGCAGAGGTACAAAAATACATGTCTACTTACCATATCGAGGGACAATTTCATTTTGCTCTTAAATTGTCCGTTACATGCCTAATATAACTATTCTGAATGTTGTTTGGCCCAGTTTTTCTTGTGGGCTCCAGCCAACACGTTTTTTCTTAAATTTTCTATAAAACTATATTATTGTCAAAAAAAGCGAAATTTCGGACTTGTTTCTAGGAAAAACCACTTACGTTATCAAAAAGGTAATAAAAAACTACATATAACACATTATTATGGTTACTTTTATTTTCCACATTTTTGTTGAGTTATGAGCGTTCGAAAACCTATTTTCAGACTAGTGTCCAGGAAATTAGCGTCATTTTAGGACATTTTCCCGTTTTGAAGCAGCAATAACACGAAAACAGCTTGAAAAACCAGGGTGTCCGTAATGATGTCTTATATGTTGTTTTTTATAAGCTTTCTGATAATACAAGTCATTTTTCAAATGAATGAACTTGAAAGTTTGCTATTTTTGACCACATAATAGTTTTATAATAAAACTGAAGAAAAACGTGTTGATCGAAGCCCACAAGATAAATTGGGCCAAACAACATTCAGAATTGTTATATTAGGCATGTATCGGACACTTTAAGAGCAAAATGGATTTGTCCCTCGAGAAGGTAGGTAAAATGACCTCTGCCTCCCTGACTAATACTGTTTCAGCAATTTATACCGGCCCTGGGCAGCTTCGTCATCAATGATTTCATAGCCTTTGCCTGCAATGGTGGTTTGGGGAGCACATGGACCATAGAATACGTACTTTGCATCCACCATCTCAACATCCAACTTCTTGGGAAAATCCCAGTAGCCATCTCCTCGATAGCGCAGAAAACTGCATCTCACATCATCATCTTCATCGTCGGCAAAACACAGTTGCACTTTTCCCCAACAGTATTTTTGGCCGTAGTAGACAGCATAGAGATGACCTTTCTTACTATCGTCTAAAGACTTATGTACCCCCAACAGTATTTTCAGGACCTTTTCTTTTGGTGAAGGTAATTTGTTCGAGCTGGTATCAAGAATCTGCTTCAGATTCGGACTCACTTTCTTTTTCAGATGCAAAATCACTGGTCTGTGTTTCTTCTTCTGTGTCAGTCGCAGTGTCATCTTTCATTTCTCCTTCAGATTCATCACTTTCAGACGAAACATTTGCCGAAATGGACTTGCCTGGTTGAACATCAAGACGCTTTTTCTTGGGACGCGTTGGCGTTGTTTCTGCATCGCTACCTCGCATATGAGCCAAGGTGTCTAGGAGACTTTGATGAAGTGCCTTACTAGGACTCATGGTATTTTCGCTTGGGAGTTTGGCGAAAACTTCTTCCGGGTTGAATGGGTACAGCCCACAAGCTTTAAATCCATTAACCAAATTATGCTTGCCATTTCCTTCTCTTAATTTATCAATCAGCTTCTTCCGCCCTGCAAATTGTTCTTTTGGTAATGTGGTATATTGACGTCCAACGGCAGACTTTCTCCACTCAAATAACAATGCTCTCCATGCTTTTTTTAGCGGAGCGAAATAAGCTACATCCAGAGGCTGCAGAAGATGTGTGCCATTAGGGAAAAGGCACACAAATGCGATGTTGTGGTTGTTGAAGGCTTCAATAACACGATTATTGAGATGAGAGGCCAAGTTATCTCTGATGAGGACCTTTTTCCCATCTTGTTTTCTTAATTTGGGCAGAACAAGGGGAAAAAACCAATCGTCAAATGTGACTTCATCAAACCACCCACTTTGGGTTCTGTTAAACCGAGCATCTTTGGGTCCTCCTTTCACCCATGTATCATATAGGTGCACTGATTTATAAACAACATAAGGCAGAAGCATAACTCCTTCTGCATTTCCACAAAACATTATTGAATAACATAATTTGCTACTATCGATCAGTGTTTCTGGATATTTGGTTCCTCTTTTCATCACAGCTTTCTTTCCTCCAGGGTCATCTCTAAGGTTAGTTTCATCGTAGTTCCAAATATTTGATGCAGGAACCCCTTCCACTTCCTTTTCAATGTTGTTAAAATAAGTTTCTAGTTCTTGTTTTGACAATTTCGCTCGCTTTCGCCTCATGTTTGTTGCAACTCTGTGTGTCAATTTCCACCTTTTCATAAAGCTAGTTGCCCAGTCACCCCCTGGTATGTTATTCTTAAAACGGGATACAACCCTTTTTTGTTTGTTCAGGTATGCAGCTACCATCATCCGTAAATCAATCTTATTTAGTGGGAATCCCCAATCACACATGGCAGTTAATCGCGAAACAAATATTTTTTCTTCTTTAATGGTAAATATGGTTTGCCCACCAACTGATTTTTCATGCTTTCCATTTATCTTGTTTTTTATTGTTGTATGAGGGATATTATATAAACCTGCCGCCTTTCGAATAGATAATTTTCCGCTAGTAACATCATCCAAACAGGCTTCAAGATCGTGTGCAGAATATGCTTGACACGTTCGCTTTCCTCGTTGCCTTGGAATATATGTTCGAGGCATCTATAAGGGTTTTAGCTATAATTTATTGAAGAACCCAAGTGACAATGAACTTGCATGGAACATTGCAAACATTAAACTTGTTCTAAAATTCAAATAAACTTAGTGGTCAAAGTCACCCAACAAATATAAATTGCAAGATATCGTGGGGTGAAATTGTCCACCAACAAACATTTATTTCAAACAATGAAAAATTGAAAAAAACATTGATATTATAATCACAATGATTCAGAAATATAAAACAAATATAACTGGTTGCCTTTCCAACTTTATAAATTAGATTAAGACGATTGTGAAAAAATAAATAGCTAAAATTGTCTTTTTCGTACCTTGATTTCTTTCCACGTCAACTTTGTTGGCAGTTTTTTTTTTCAAAAAGAAAGAGTTAACCACATTCTTTTGCAAAATGCATTATGGGTATTTTCAAGATGGTGCTTCACGGAATTTATGCAAACTTTTACGTGGACAAAGTCACCTTGGAAAGTGCAAAGCTTGTGGGGTGACATTGACCACCTACTTTTTCTGGCTGAGGAGTACAGCAAAAACAAAGCAATGGCTATTTTATCATAATTCAATTTACATTCTGCATTTCTGAATGAGAGAAGAACAGTCTAAACATTTTTTTAGAAAGATAGGATTCAGAGTTACAATTAGAGTATTGTGAGCTCATATGACTGAACCATGTGTTTGTGGAGATATTGTGGGACTGACAAAAACAGCATTACAGTAAGTCCAAAACAAGTCACTCTTTACAAAAAGTGTAAAATTTTGTAATTCCTTTGTGTAAGATCAGTTCTGCCTGGAATTGCACAAAAAAACTTAAAACTGGGCAAAGTCACCCGGTTTTCAAAGTCACCCCAGCTTACGGTATTACAATTTTTATCATATTTATCAACATTTTTGAAAAATGTTTCTATTTCAGTTGAGGTACTTGTTGAAAAGTATGGACAAGGAGAGGTTTATGTAAGAAAGTGTGAAACATGCGAATTTGAGCAAATAGTGCGCACAGCTGGGACTCATGTTAATGGTGACAACGGTTCAGTGATGGTTTTCGCAGATGATGACGAGTTTGTTTGTCCTAATTGCATGATGAATACTCCATTTGAGAAACACAAATGTAATCAGTCAATATTAACTATTTTGTTATTTTCAAATATGAGAGGGTAGCCTTGTTAAATGTAACCCCCAATATGTGAATCTCTGGGCATTGCTCTTTAAGTGAAAAATGCCCTGATGTTCCTTACTTTATTGTTCCCCAACTTTCTCTCTTTAATGGCAAATGCTTTTACTCATCAAGGGGAGAGTGCTGCCACTAAGTTGGTTAAATATATAACAAGCCCCCTATGAAGAAATTTATGGCCAACAAGTACAATTTTCTATTTTCTTTGAAGGTACTGCAACTGCTAAAGATGACAAGAAGGACAAAAAGGTGGAAACATGTGAAAAAGAAGTGGCTCTAAAGCAGCCTTCCAATGTGCCAAAGCCAACACCAAAAAAGAGAAGAAAAACTAACATGGAGAAATCATTAGAAACTGTATTAAAGCAGTTTAAGGAGTGTGCTGATAAAGATTTCGTACGGTACAATAATTGTTTTATATTGTTTTATGTTGGATAAGTATCTATATGTACAAATGCACAAGTTGTAATAATGTAATAATAATGTCAGAATAATGTCTTTTAATTCAAAAGATAAAAGCACATATCTTAAGTGAATATGGGTGAATTACATTAATCTATATACATATTATATCTAAAAATTAATCTATTTACAAAAGATGTTTTAAAACGGTCTGTAAGGGGTCTGCAAACAAGTTGTAACATGCCTGTTCACCAGCTGTAGACAAGTTGTGTTTTTTCTGTTTCTTCCAAGTTTGGAATAAGCTGTTAACAACTTGAAACAAGCTTGTTGGAGCTTGTAGGGTTAAAAGGTTGTTCCAACAAGGCTGGTAAAGTCATGATATAACAATATTGTTACAGCCTTGTGTTGTCAACATTGCAGGTTATTCAAATGTTGAATTACAATAATCTATATGATTTGACCTGAATTGGTTTAACAAATTTGATTGTTGTTTCACTTTTCAGATACCAAAAGCTAGAAGAAGAACGAGTTGAAAAAGAGCACCAGTTGCATATGGAAAGAATAGCTTTAGAAAACGATAGACGAAGAGAAGAGGGAACACAAAATGAATATGCTAAGAATATTATGGGACCTCAGCCTTTGTCTTCATTGCCAAACATTCATTCCCAGTACTTACAACCCTCAGCAATTCCTTATGACGAGGCCAGTACTAGTGAACTTGAAGGGAACAATCGTGTCTACTACCTACTGTAGAATTTTTTTGTTTCATTCATTCTGTTACTTTAATTAAACTTTGCCATTAGTAGCTTATAAACTGATTGATATTTGACTTGTGTCATAATTAGTGTTGTTGTGTGCTACAGACAGTAATATGTATTTGGCATATATAGTATGTATGGCGTGGTTGTTCATTTGGACTTTGTGCATAATAAAATTGAGTTTTTTCAGTGCACATACATCTAATATGACCAATGGTATGAGAACTTAAGTGTGACTTAAGGCATCTTTCCATTAATTCTCAGCAAAGACACAAAGAATTCCATATCCATTTTTCACACAAATAACTAATTACCCTGGATGTAAGGTAAAGTACTGTGCCAAACAATCTCAAATGTCAACAGCATCATTTGCATTATGATCATCGATATGCATGACTATTTCATTGTTGACATGCTGTAATTCCCAGTGAGGAAGAAATACATTATTCTATACCTCACATATATTGTGCCAGATACATGATGCTAAAACAATGCTGCCCAGAGAAGACACTTCAATGTCCACTCTCTTTGTGAACCGAATGCATCTACCTTTCCATCGGCCAAACGTGTTTTCTGCAGTCATTCTTGCACAACTTAAACGGTAATTAAATATTCTCTCAATCCTGGGAGTGTTGGCATTTTCAGGATAAGGCTTCATTAGCCATGACAATAAAAGGTATGCTGGGTCTCCAAGAATGAGGGGATAGACATCTTGGTCACCTAGTAATTTTCTTGGTATCCCTTGAAACACTTGGTTGGAATTGGCCTTTGCAAATATGCCTGAATTCGACAAAACTTGCGCATTGTGTATGCTGCCTCGCCAACCTACAACTATGTCTCGGAATAAATAATAACAATCAACAACGGCTTAAACAACAATACCATGTTGGCCTTTGCGGTTAACGTATTCTATGTGGTTTTGTGATGGTGCCAATACAGGGATGTGGGTACCATCTATAGCACCAGCACACATAGGAAATCCCCACTGCTCTTCATAGCACTGGATAATTTGAAGTAGATTTTCTCCTTCTGGAAAACGGACTACAGTTGGTAAACATTTCCAGACAGCTTGACACACCTCTTTCACACAAATAGATACAAAAGCAGGAGAAACTCCAAACAAGTTAGTGATTGTTCTATATTCTGCTGTTGATGCAAGGAAATATAGAGTTATAGCAAGTCGAATCTTCGCAGGTACAGCATTTCGCATAATCGTGTCCTTATGTGATATTTCTTCGTTGACCTTAATGAGAATAAATGCAAAAGTGCCTTTAGTCACTTGAAAGTTCTCATACCATTGGTCATCGGTAAAATGATTTTCCACCATTTCAAACCAAGCAAATGATCGAGGTCACATCCAAACTTCCCTAATACATGGATAAAAAGCACCAGCCAAAATAGCATGCAAAATTTCCATTTTCTGCCGTTTTATACACCTTAACCATGGCACACGCACATGTTTACAATTATAATTTGCAATAGCAGCATTTCTTTTCCTTTTCTCTTTCATTTGAGTGTAAAAGAACCAAGCAAGTACTTTCTTCTTTTCTATTTCGTTTGGTGCCATCGCCATTTTCTGACTTTGAAACCAATATCATAACCCTACATGACATTGCTCGTATGTGTTTGCAGAGTAGCTCTGACAGACAAACAAGCAGGCTCTGAACTTAGGGGTGCCGAACACAAAATTTTTCGTACAGAAATTTTGCCGTCAAAACGCATGTGGCGGGCCAAAAAGTGTGGGATCGCGTGCCAAAATTTAAGCGTGCCCTGCCCAAAATGAATGTCGTGTGAACGGGCCTTATAACAACTATCATTAGAAAATAATCGCATAACATTAACTAGTGTTTAGTTTTTGTATTAAATATTGATGTGCTTCTAAAATACACGAAACGCGGATCTGCAAGTGAACCAACCATTATCTGTGTCTCTTATTTCAGCATTTTAGGAGTTTGGGGAGAAAATATTTTACGTTCGGTTAAACACAGTGAATTAGAATGTAAATGCTGTTATATTTTGTTTACGTCTTTCCCTGATGGAGTTTTGTTGCAATGATTTTGTGTGCTAGACCACAGAAATTGCATGCGTTCAAGACTGGATTAGAATTCGAGCCTACTTGTGTAGTGGTTAGTATCACATATTCAACACAATTAGCTTTTCCTTCAAAACGTTACTTGCAATACCTATCTTTCCACCTTCCAACCTTGATTTCTAGATGTAATTAGGCTTCATAAAAATTGGACTGGTTTGCTAAAAAAATGCGAGAACTTAAGGCTGATCAAAATGTGCACAGTTGGCGTCTGGGAATAAAAATTGACCTCGCACGCGATCGGCTTTGTGCACGTGCTTCATTTAACTGTCACAAGTTACATAAAGATTTAGAGTATATTGCTCTGCATCAATTTGAGATAACTGTATAGTTTTCGTGCTTTAATTCTGTTGCATTATAAATTATTTTATTTTGAGTAATTGTGCGCGTGTTGTCGTTCAAGCATTTGCCTTTCTCGAAAGTTCTAGCTTTTCCTAACTGTATAGTTTTCGTGCTTTAATTCTGTTGCATTATAAATTATTTTATTTTGAGTAATTGTGCGTGTGTTGTTGTTCAAGCATTTGCCTTTCCCGAAAATTCTAGCTTTTCCTCCAAAATTATTTGCATATAGTTATAAAGTCTAGGTTTTTTTGCAAAAAGTAAGCACACGCTATCTGGGCTGGAAAAATTGGAATAATGGTGGAAAATTTTAATAAAAGTTCAAGTATATTTGTGGTGCCATGACGCCATATTTATTTGCCTCTGGGAATTGTTCGAATATCACTGCCGTATTCTACACCTGAAGTATAAAGGCTCGCAACATATTTCCCTTCGAACCCAACTTTTGTTTGGACAAAAATTTAAAAATTTGTTGTGTTGTGTGTCTAGAAGGAATATTTTATGAAACTGATGTTGCAAAAAAGATTTGTTTTGCATTTTTGCTTTACAATTACCAACACAATGAACTACTGTGAAATACGTAGGACATTCGACATGACATTGGACACGAGATTCAACACGACATTCAAAAACCGTACGCACTCATTTCAATCATTCAAAAGTATACCAACAGATATAGTCATTATTTTTCTTACTAATTTAACTGCAAAAGAACTAAAACACTTACTTCTTACCAGTTAACAATAATAACTATATTTAATACCTAAAATAGCCGAAATATCCCATATCCTATACGTCGTTATATCCTACGCAGCATTTTTATTAGAATTGATCGCGCAAACAACCCGTTAAGTCAATTTGTCAACAATCATTTTATGATTTTTGGGGATTTCAGTGATTCAAATAATTTGACAATTTATTAATAATTATTAGTATACATATAGTATTGAATGTTTCTTGACAATGTCATTCAATTGAATTCTCCAGAAATTCAGAAAAATAAATTCAAGGTTGTTTTATGTGCAAAAATTACCCTTCAAGTCAAATTTTGCCATTGAAGTTAGCATGGAATATGATAAGCAAACTGTTTAGTATACATTTCAAACAACTGACATTAATTTTGGCTGTATTGTGTAGATTTTTAAGATGGTTCCTTACTGTAAATGGGTATTTTTTGTTTTTCTGCACTTCTAAAATTGATTAATTTTGCAATATTTACACACTTTTATTTAGCAGTATATGCTGTGTAAATAATCCCCGAGCCAACGGCGTGAAGCGCCGTTCCGGGCGTTAGCCCGGGGCAAGGGTACTAATTCTGCACGGCTATTTACACCCGCGAAAAGGAAAGCATAGCGAAGTCTGAAGTTCATCAAATATGGCAGGCGCGTGGCTCAAGGGTGGCGGTGAGTGGGCGGTCATCACTAATCTAAAAAATATGGCGGACTATAATGAACAGCGGTTGAAGTCAACTGACTGTTTACTTGAACACTTTAAAATTTTGCTTTTTGGTTATACATATATGCAAGAAAAAGTTGAAGTTTTTATACATTTTTAATAACACAAACCCCGAACAGATCCTAATTTAATGGAGCGAAACGAAGAACGGGAGGATAAGAAATCGGAAAATTTTAAAAAGCAAAGGGAGCGAAGGAGACAGCATTTGCTCAAAGAGACTGCCGAGGAAAGAGAAAACCGTCTGGCAAAGCGCAGAGAAGCGTGGAAAAAAAGGACTGCCGAAGTAAAAGGTAAGCAAAAAGAGTTTCAGAGAGCACCGAGGAAAGAGAAAGTTGCTTGGCAAAACGAAGAGAAGTATTGCAAGAAAGGACTACTGAAGCAAAAGGTAAGGAAAAAGAGAATAAAAGAGTATGTAGGTAACAGAAAAAGGCTGCAGAAAGCACCGAGGAAAGAGAAACTCGCTTGGAAAAATGAAGAAAAGCGTGGCGAGAAAAGACTGGAGAAGCAAAAGGTAAGGAAAAAGAATATCAGAGAGCCCATTATCTAGATAAAATGAAAAATGAGACTGAAGCAGAACGCACAAACAGGCTTCAAAAGAGAAGAGAAAAACGAGCATCCAAAATACTCGATGAACGAGAAAGAATACTGGAGATTTTAAGAGCCTATTTTCACACAGCAACTGCAAATGGCGAAGAACAGCGAGATAGACTTGCTGAAAATAAAGGAAGAGAAGAGCGTAGTAATGCATTGGTCCTTGAAACAGACGAAGGTAATTTGTCTTTCGTTGATGCTATGGATGCATCTTTACTGGTTTATAATGAAGCATCTGAGGAATGTGTACCATTGCATGAAGCAAATGGGATGTTAAGTGAACCTGTTCGTGAGGTAAATGATAACTTGAATATGTCTGTTAATCAAAATATAGATAGATCTGTTCTTGAAGCAGATGAGGAAGGTATGTCTGTACATGAAGCAGGATGCCCAGTGGTGAGTAGAAATGAATATTTACACCAGGGTGGTTGGCAAAATGTTGACAACCCTTTACACGAGCAAGAGTTTGTGTTAAATGAAATGCATAGTTTTCATTTAGAGCAAGAGGATTTAGAGCACAGACAATGTATAGTGTGTAAAGAAGCTTGGCCAACACGACAAAACTTAACATCTGAGGTATACATTTGTTACCGGTGTAAGAGGGACAAGAAATCACCCAAGAAATTCAGCGCAGAGAATGACATGGACCCAGGTGTAGTCCCTGAACAGTTGAGAGGTTTGACTCAGGTAGAGGAAATGTTAATTTCAAGGGTTTGCCCCATTATGAGAGTCTACAGAAAACATGGAGGTCAGAGGGGATACCTATTTTTTGAATAGGTTGCCTTCACATGTGGCAGACTTGCCTGTCATGGTTGTGCGAAAACACGGTGCAGATGACACACCGAGACTTTACTGTGCGTCGACACAAAGTGCTAGAGGCAGTGTTGTGGTTAAAGACAAACAACCCCCACTTTAAAGACATTGAAATTGACAGAGAGGCTATCCAAAGTTTACCAGAAGATGGTATTCCTCAAGAACTAAGGTATTTAACGGATGAAAATGATGTGTCAGTACATGTTGGAAATGAAGGGCTTCCTGAAGAACCTGTAATGAGTGCTAATGGTAGTGTCGAAGAGTTAGTTTTAGGAAATGAGAGTACATCATTTATTCCCATGCGTCAAAGACATAGAAAGGAAGGAGCAGCCATTCAAATGCAGTGAATGAGACTGATCCATTAGACTGGCGATCAACTGAAGGTAACATTGTAAATGAATTTAAAACAGATGGGTTAGCTACTATGGCATTTCCTACATTGTTTCCTTATGGGAAGGGGCATCCAACCAATAGGGCAAGACAACATGGCATAACACTGACTGAGTCTTTCAAACATCTGATGAAGTTTGCAGAGAGGCTAGCAAATGGTAAGTTTGAGTGGAGGTTTGCATCTCATCAACGGTTCCCTTATTGGGCGTTGAATATGAAACAACGGCACCAGCTGTTGTCACAAGCAAATATTTACTTACGTCAACATCCTGCTGATGCAAACATGATAATGAAAGAAATGAAGGAGATGGCAAATTCTATGAGTGCAAATCAAATGGTAAATAGGCTGCAACGGTATGTGTCTGAAGTACAAGGCACAAATCAGTATTGGTATCAGCGGCTACAGGAATTGCTAGCCTTGATTGAACAAAAAGGCTGTCCTACTTTTTTCTTTACTTTTAGTGCAGCTGACAGTCATTGGCCAGACTTGCAAAGGCTGTTACAGAATAATGAAGATGCAACCAGAACTGAGCGGGCACAAGCTGTAATTGACAATCCGCATCTCACTGATTGGTTCTTTAAGCAGCGGCTAGAAGAGTTTATCAAACATTGGCTTAATGGTGCCATGGATGCTGAATGGTTCTGGTATCGATTTGAATATCAGGCCAGGGGAAGTATTCATGCCCATGGATGTGCAAAATTAAAGAATGACCCTGATATTCGATTATTGTGCAATAAAGCGTGTTTAGCCTTTATAGAGAATGATAAAACCAGGAATGAGTTATCAACTGATGATTTTGATTTTTTTGCCAGGATGTGATAAAAGATGGCAAAGATGCAGAAAAAATGTTGATAAAGTAAGTAAAAATTTAAAAAAAAAGAACATTTCAATTAGCAAATATTGACAATGCAAACTCTAAATATTTAGCCTTCATTTAAGTATGTCAAATGTTGTTCGGTAATCATTATAGTAGGAACTGTTACTGATAGAAATTGCCAAATTTAATCATTGTACCGAAACGGTTGAATTCACTGATTTTTGCTAATAGAAAGCAACACATGGGTAATGTTTTAACATCCACAAAATGCTACAAATGTCAAAACTGATAATAGTCATCATAGGGCAGCTATAAAATTGTATAATACGGCTATTATTCAAAAGAGATATACTACAAATGCAGACAGTAATGTAAAAAAAAACTCACCAAATATCCAGCGGTTAGACAATAAGTAGTTAGAATAAGATAACCTGCTATTCTGAAATGTTTTTGAACTATGCTTCCTCACAAATATGTAATTTTTATGTATTAATTGATGATTTAATATCGTGGCCATTGAGATATATATTTGCAACATTTTGCAATGTAAATAAATCAATGTAAACAAAAATTCCTTGCTAAAAATTTCTTAAAATTTAAAATTCCTTGAAGGAAAATGTATAACAGAGTCGTAGAGTGGAACATTCACTGCCTTGAGATAATTGACCTTGATCATGAATGTAAACACTACAGGAATAATTTTTTTACTTGTAGTAAAAGCATTGGATTATTTTTTGGTTCCGGAAGCATATGATTATTGAATATATTATATAACTTATAACAATACATCTTTGTCAATAAAGGTATGTTGACTGGCTGGTTACTACATTCAATGAGGAATTACCAGATGAGAACTGGAGGATGCCAGAACCACATCCATCAGCTGTCAGAGCGACAGTGGTTGAAAATCATGATAATGATTACCACAGGTTAGTGAACACTGTAGAAAGGCATACACGGTGCAGTCCGGCCTATTGTTTAGGAAGAAAAAGAATGGACCTGCTTGCTGAATGTAGATTTGGCTTTCCTAAACCATTAGAAGAAGAGTCGATACTGGTCAAGGAATTGGTAGGTGAGAAAAAAAAGCATGTTGTTTCTGAGTTACATACAAGATGCAGTGATGAAAGGTTGAATTATCATAACAGGGTCATGATTGAAAATTGGAGGGCAAATGTGGATTTGCAAGTTATCGTAGACGAGAAGGCATGTGCAAGATACATGACAAAGTATGCTGCAAAAGGAGAACCCAGATCAAAGTCAGCATCAGAGATACTAAAATTGTCTGTTTCTTCATTACAGAATAACAATCAAGTGTCTTCAGCTATCAAGAAAGCTGATTCAAGTTGCTGGAGATAGGGATATGGCAGCTCAAGAAACTGCACATATGTTGCTTAGTTTGCCATTGGTTGGATGCTCATTTAGTTTTGTTACTGTTCGTTTAGAAAACAGCCGAAAGGTTATTCTTGATCCAGAAAATCAGGGAGATGATGTACTTCAGATGTCAGTGCTAAAAGACCCCTTACGAAAATATTCTATAGAATATTACATTGAAATATTCTATGACATGTTCTATAGAATATTCGAAAGGATATTGGAACCTATTCTATGGGATATTCTATAGGATGTTCTATGGTACATTCAATTGAAGTTATATAGAATATCATATAGCATATTCAATTGATGTTCTATGGAATATCATATAGCACATTCAATTGATGTTCTATGGAATATTCTATAACACATTCAATAAAATATCTGATAGCATATTTATTTGAAATTCTGTGGAATATTCCATAACACATTCAATTCAAGTTCTATAAAATATCTCAAATGAAAGAAATTTCTACGAGCATAACAGGTGATTCATGAGTCACAGAATAAAAGTAACACTAGCATAAGATTTGTCCAATTTGGAGCAAACATAAGTTCCATAAATATATATTTTTCATTTTTTAAATACACATGGTAAAATCTTATAATAACCTATATAAATCCTACATAAAACATATAAAAGTATATACAAAATTACTGGAAAATAAACAAAAAAATTTAAAAGTTCAGTTTTTGTCTCACATGTTCAGCATAGCTATTTTTGGGCTGTTTTCTCTTTTACTTTTTCTGCCTTATAAATATTGTTGATTCTTGTAATCATCACTTTCCGGACATCCTCTGTTTTGCATCCAAACCTTTTACAGCCAAATTCTAGAGAAATTAGAATGTAAATAAAATTATGTTACATTGAACATATTATATACATATTGTAGACAATTTCAAAATAGATATTAATATTCAATACAAATCCTTTAAACAGTAACTCCGAGTTTCACGATATCTGGCAACCTGATTCTCAGGGTCTTCACCTCCCCTACCAGCGCGGGTAGCGGAGGTGAAGACCCTGAGAATCAGGTTGGATATCTGGTGGCTAAATTTGACAAATAAAATTTGGACATTTGCCTGATGATCCAGAAATAATGAAACTCAGAGAAATGATATAATTAATCAATTAATAGATGATCTGAGTTCAAATAAGACGTACAGCAGCTTACCACATATACCCTGCACTTTCTCTTTATCAAGTTGAGGTTTAGCCTCTTTCTCTTTAAATGCATTTGACACCCTTCCTGTCATTGAGTGTGTGCATAAAGTTTCTCTGCTCCACAGCATACCCATGATAGAATAAACATACTCTTTAAGGGTTCCTTTAGACTTGATAACTTGGTATTGTGCCTTTGTTATAAAGGTATTTGGACCAAATGATATCTGCAATTATAGTTATACAAAATAAGGTGTAAATAAATATTTAAATTCAAAACCGCAATTTTTTAACTATAATAACAAACATTGAAAAACCCCCAAAAGTTTAAAACAGTTAGTCAACTAAACCCCCAGTATTCTACTAAAATAGGTTCTATTGTAAAATTTATATTACTTACCATGTCAGATTCATTATCAAAGTCAGCTGATTCTCTTACAGAAGGGCTTCCAGACATAACAGGAGAACTGGCAACAGAACTGCTGCTGCTGTTTCTGCCATCTTTGAGTTTTTCTACTTGTTTTCTCAAATCGCTGACAATATCAGGTAGAGATGAGATTTCTAAAATATGAGATTAAAAAAATTAATATGATTTTGTAGAGCATGGTTGTATAAAAAGTACACAGCAAGTCAAACAATAAATTAAAAATTACATTGTACCTTTAAGGTTGTTAATAATGCAGTGTAAATTTCTAATTTCTTTATCTTTACTTTTAATTTGTCGACGAAGCTCAGAATTCTCTTTCTTTAACTCAACTACTTCCTCATCCTCTGATCCAGAAATGGAAGTGTCCTAGTAATAGCAAGGGAAGGAAAATAATACTGACACATATCGACTTAAACCATACATTCAAAGTGATTGGAATTCGTTTCATGGAGTATATACAGTATTTAGCCTACAGTTGGATGTTCTTCAAATTAATCGATAAAATTTGCAGCTCATTTCAATTTTAATTTGAAATGGTTGGCCTTATTTAGAGACACACTGTATATTTACTGTCAGCATAAACTTACATTGTCAGACTCATTCAACTGCTTTTGACTATTATGGAAAAGCTAGAAGGAAATGGAAAGTTTTAGTTATAAACTCATATAATAATACTGGTATTGTTAATCGCCTGATGGATTTAAATGCATTTCAGGTACCATGTTTGAGTACTTAATTGCATTGGGTCCACATAAGCAATCAGCAGACATGCTACTAATTAGTCTTTGATGGAAACAGTGAAAACCCACTTGCATTAGATTGAAAATGCCACATATTGACTGTTAAACAGGTTAAATAATTATAGTTTTAGGATCACAACACTGACCTTTCCTTTAGCTAAATTGTATTTTGCTTTCAAGGCATCAATTGCTGCAGTGCTTGGCAATTCATCATGTGAATGCATTTGAGTTCTTTTTCGTTTGGGTGTCTGAAAAGAAATTATATCGTTATAAAAACTGTAGCACTATGAAGTGAACATTTTTGGCTTGAATACCAGTGTAGCAGTACTAGTCTAGCGAAATATTGTGAAAATTAAAGTATACACAGCAAAAAACGCACAACCTGTTCTGGCCTGATGAAAACAGCATTGAACAATGTTTTGCTGCCCACATTGTTCAAGGTTGTCAACAATATTGTTCAACATTGTTACACCTGATTGCAGGCTAGTTCAGGCTCATCAACTTGTTCAGTGTTGTTGACAACCTTGAACAATGTGGGCAGCACAACATTGTTCAATCCTGTTTTCATCAGGCCAGAACAGGTTGTGCATTTTTTGCCGTGTAGTGCTAATAGCCCTGTGAATAATACCTAGACTACCTGGGAAATATGGAAAAAAAAGACATTATTTTGGGCCATGCAAGGGAAGGCCAATTTGCATATTCCAGACAAAGGGGTTACCTTTGAATTCTCAAACTCTGGTTCGTCTTCAAACTCATCAAATCTGCTGTTCTTCCTTGATGTTCGTTGCCCTCTTCCGTGACTAGGAGTGGTTGTTGAACCAGTTTCAATATATTGCTTCATATGCTGCCGTATACTTTCATAGTCACCTGAAAACATTAAAGTTTATATACATGTGTGCTTTAGGCATTTTGCCTACTACATTGAATTGCATTTAATGGCAATATTTTTATCCTTTTTTTAATATATTTTAACACATCTTGTGCATAAAATATTTCTACTATTAGCAGATAATTCACAGTATGTAATTTCTAATAAGCTTTGAGTGTGTCTCAATTAAAACTGTAACATTTCATTCCATATACTGGATACACGTGTATTGATATAATATATAATTTATATTGCTACCATTAAGAATCATAACACAAATTTGGACACTTACCACTAAATTTAAGCACTCTAGCCACACATCTTGTTGTTGAAACCGTTAAAGGATCAATAGACCCTTTTACGATTTTTTTAGAGACTTTGGTGAATTCAAGTGGCCATGACACCATCACTTCTCTGTCAGTGTCCCAGGTTTTGTTGTTAAAATTTTC
Organism: Muricea muricata; assembly: GCA_963855995.1. Lineage (NCBI taxonomy): Eukaryota > Metazoa > Cnidaria > Anthozoa > Malacalcyonacea > Plexauridae > Muricea > Muricea muricata. Next base: position 55,457,700 of record OY979716.1, on the reverse strand, counting down.
AGGATTTTCGCGAGTAATCCACCGTGTTTCGCCGACCTCACATGCCTTCTCGTTCACAAATTCAAACAGAGCATACTTCATAATGAAAGAAGAAAAGTTATATCCGAAAATTACAAATAAATATTGTACGAAAACCTTTGAATGCTTCTGTAGCTTGTTTCTTGATCACAAATGAAAATTTAAATAGTGTGATGGAATTTGATACACTAACACGTGAGCACATCCGACAATATGATTGGCTATAATCAGTGGCCACGCAGGCTAATTGAAACACTGAGCGAAACACAAGTTGAAACATCATCGAAAGTTGAAACACTGTTGGGTAATAAACGATATGTAAAATAATCAAACAATAATTCAAAAGCAAATGTCGCGAGGATCTTATAAGCGCTACGAATACGATCCCACTGCATCTGTGCCGAAAACTACATCATACAACAAACGAAAACGTCAAAACTACGAGACATCAGTGGCTGAATGTTTCGGCGATATTTGCGATGAGCGTCTCCCAGTGAGTAATATTTTAGTATCATATAGTATTCTGACATTTTGTTATATCTCTATATACTATAGACTCCTGAAATATTTTGTATATGTATATCTAAAATTCATATATTTTGCTTTGAAATTAGTATATAATTGACACCTAGGGATAAATATTCTCTGTTAACACATGTATGGAATGCAGCGTATTTTTCATTTAGGTGTTTATATTTGTTTACTTGCTTGCAACCTTTCTATATATGTAATATATATATAATATTATTTTAGAGGTATTCTGCGGAAAGTTCTGATGGGAATGTAATTGAACATGATCAAGAGAACTTTCAAGCATAAGCTTTTCAGGTAAAGTGTGGCGGGATTTTTAATGTGTTTTTTTGTGTCTTGCTCATTTACAAATTTTAAAAGCTAATCACAATAACTATTTAACAATGCTTTCGTATTTTATGGCTACATATATAGGCTCAGTGTATGAATGAAGATTTAGAAGATCAAAGTGAATATTTTAGTGGTGCAGATGAGAATTTGGATGGTGATGATTTAGATAATAATGCTGATCCAGGCATCAATGTTGTAAGCGATGACAGGAACAGTGTTGACAATCAACAGGTATTTATAGTTTAAATTTGGCCATATGGTATAGCAATGTTAGGAAATAGGAATTGTTACCCTTGTTCAAATAAAATATATATATATATATATGATTGTGGATGGCGGAATCATATATAGTTTATAGTGCTCAATACCGAAGTAGAGCGTAATAGATCAATCAATACACACTGGTATGTGTGTGTATATATATATATATATATATATTTCACACATAATTTATGTATTTTGTGTATGGTTTAGGGACCATTCATTATTTATGGCCGGGGGGTGGGCTGGTAATATCTATCATAAACCAAAAAGAAACTTCTTGACCCCTCTTATTTGAAAAACAAAAAACCCATGACCCCCCTCCCTTGATGAAAATACAAATATATATTAAACTAGCCCTCCATTTCGTATTTACATTCATATTATAATAAATATTAGCTTTGACGAACATATCACTGAACAAATTATTCAATAGCAGGTGATACCCCCCAACCTACTGGCATATTTTTTATGACCCCCCTCAAATTGCCTAAAATTTTGGATCCCCCCTACATTCTTACCAGCCCACCCCCGGCCATAAATAATGAACTGTCCCTTATATCAAAGTATAGTACCCGGTATATTTTTCGACTCCTATATTTGGAAATAGAACTTATGTCTGCCTTATTTGTGACCACTCAAGACATTATGCTACATGAATTGTCCCTTTTTCTTATTAATGGTTGAAATGATTGAATTGAATTTTAAGAATTGTATTTTACACATTGTATTATAGATAGATTGCCTATTTATTTTGTTTTTCCCATCAATCTTGTTTATGTATATTTTGCCTTGTGCAACCATTTTCACTAAACATAAAAACATGTACTTATTTCAGAACTTGGAAGATGGAAATGGTCCTATTTATCCTGGCTCGAATGTCACGAAGGCCCAAAGTCTCCTTCTGATTCTTTGTTTTGTGTTGAGGCACAAACTTACAGATGTGGCCATAGAGGATCTGCTGCTGGTGTTTAACACTTTATTTCCAAATATAGTTCCAACCAGCAAATACAAATTTTACAAATCATTCCAGCTAGAGCAATCAGAGGTATGTTATTTAAATTTTAATTACTGTTGGTGACTTATGTCATTAAGCAGATGTGTACTCTAGTAAATTTTCCCCCAAAGTTCAAAAAGCTCGGATTTGCCACTTGTCACTTTCTTCATTTTGGAATGAAAAAAATTGAAGAGCAGCATGATATCCTGGGGTTCAATATGTGCCACCGAATCATCCTCTTCTTATTTAGCAGAAACTGGTCCAACCTTTATATTTTAATTTGTAGAAACATTTTTACTGCTCCACATGTACAGCATACTTGGGAAAGGACACCTCTATAGCAGCTTGCAAGTCATGTAGAAGGTTATTCAATGAAAAAGAAAGCATCAAGAGTGGAAATTATTTTCTGTATATTCCCCTGCAGAAACAGATTGAGTCATTGCTTGGTAATGCAAAATTATTCTCCTATTTAACTAATAGAAATATAGAAGAAAGTCTTAATTTATTAGTTGTAACTGATGTAATAACTTCTGACTTGTACAAAGAACTTATAAATGAACAAGGCCTTAGTTCAAATGACATATCCTTAATGTGGAATTCAGATGGCATTCCTGTATTTAAATCTTCCAACTATGCAATATGGCCATTGCAAGCTTCTGTGAATGAGCTTCCTCCTCATCTTCGACACAAAAACATCTTGCTACTAGGTCTGTGGTTTGGTCAGAAACCAAATATGAATGTTTTCTTGGTTCCTTTTGTTGAAGAGTGTATAAAGTTAGAGACTGAGGGTTTTCTGTTTGGCAGTGAGGCTCAGCGAAGGAGGGTGTTTGCTTTCCTTTTGTCTGCTGATTCACCAGCTCGGGCTATTATTCGAAATGTAAAACAATTCAATGGTCAGTTTGGGTGTGATTGGTGTGAGTTTGAAGGAGTAGCTGTGTCAACAGCAGGTGGTCCGCCAGTTCGTTACTATCCCCATAGAATGCCAGTGGTGATGCGGAGTTCTAAGAAACAAGCATCTTATGCACTGCAGGCTACAGCAGCTCATTCAGTTAAGGGAGTGAAAGGTATCACAGTAGCTGATCTATTACCATCATTTGATACCGTTAGAGGAACGGTCACAGATTACATGCATTCTGTCTGCCAAGGGGTCATGAGGCAAATGGTTGATCTTTGGTTCGAGAGCAAACATCATGGTGAAGACTTCTATATTGGCCAAAAGGTCAAGTTAGTTGATGAGCGATTGCAGCTGATTAGCCCTCCTAGTGAAATACACAGAAGCCCTCGTAGCATGTCCCAACGTCATTACTGGAAGGCATCTGAGTGGAGGGCTTTCATTTTTTACAGCCTTGTTGTTCTTCAAGGAATTCTCCCTCATCCCTTCTTGAACCACTACTTTCTTTTTGTGTATGGTATTTATACACTGTTAGGTGATTCAATTTCTAGGTCTTCAATTTGTCTTGCTGAGGTTTGTTTGACAAAGTTTGTCATCAAGATAGAGGAATTGTATGGTTTGTCAAGCTGCAAATTCAATGTTCATTGCTTGACACATTTGGCACATTGTGTTAAGGATTGTGGTCCCTTGTGGGCGACTTCTACCTTCACTTTTGAGTCACATAATCATGTACTCATTAGTATGTTTCATGGGACACAGTGTGTCCCACAGCAAATAACAGCTACGTTTTTGCTAAGAAACAAGATTTCTTTACTTGCAAGAACTTGTGTTGATGACGATTCTTCTGCTAGTGTAAAAGAGGCAATCGGTAAACTAACTGAAAATGCTAGATTTGCTCATAATAATGCCTCTGGTGGATTGGTATCTTTAGGATCTGCAAAACCGGTCACTTTGAATGCACGTATGTTAGTTGCTTTGGAAGCTCTTCTAAATCTAACTGTTAACAACCGTTGTGGAAAGATGTATGATAGATTTTTGTTCAGCCATAAGTTGTATTCTTCTCTTAGTTACACTCGATCTAAACGTCACACAAACCATGATGTATCAATTCAGCACCTAGCATTGAAATATGGTAGAATTTTAGGTCTTTTAAGCATTAAGCCACTGTGTCGTTGTGCATTAGAAGCCTCACAATATTGTCATTGCACTATATATAATGTAGTCTTTGTAAAACTAATGCATGCTAGCCATAGAATGTTATTTAGAGACGTAGATTTTAAAGTTTCAAGCAATTTTATTGTGGAAGTTGAGGAAAGCGAGGACATAATTGCAATACATCCATCGGATATAATTCGTAAGTGTATCTGTGTAAGCTTGGGCAGCAAAGCATATTTCTGTCCATTGCCCTATAGAATTTATGATGATTAGTGTAAATATGTATATAATTACCCAGATTGCAATTGGTGTTGTCTGTTATTTATTGACTTAGATTGAATATCAATCTTGAACCTAAAATTTTGACTTGACTACATTTAGTGGATTCAGTTCTTACATCTAGCATATTTCTTCTGAAAAACTGTGAGGAAATGTAGAGTTTATAGTAAACACCTATATTCAACTAAATCACAGATTACATCAATTGCAAACAACTATTCAAACTAAGTATAAACTAGTCAAGTAGTAAGATAAAATTAGCAAAATGCGTTGAAAGTAGAAAGCAATGTTAAGCACGTTTTACAGAAAGGATAAAAACGCAAAAATTACATAGGGGTTTCCTATTTTTCACAAATGTCTTGCAAAATTTTCATCTACTCACTTTGTCCTAAAATTTGAATTTCAAAAAAGTGAATGGAAAGCCAGAATATTCAGATATGACATATTTCTTTGCTTACAATCTACCATATGGGTGCTCACTATGTATATAAAATCTCCTGTAAATTTTAGAATCTATTTTAATAAAAATTTTTGGGGATGTTATGCTATGCTTCTATGTATTTCCTATTTAAAAAATTAACATTTTTAAAATTAATATCAGTGGAATCTCCAAACACTTACACATCCCTTAAGGAAACTGCAGTTAAAACGCAAGTTGCCAAATAAATCTAAAATAATCCTAGTAAGTTTTCAGGAATGCATGTATAGTATTGCTGCGACACATGTTTCATGAAAGTTGCTAAAAAACATGTGTATGATGCTAAATATGGAGCATGCAGACGAAATATTGAATGTGTCAATATTACTAGTATTGTTTTTCGATATCGACATTGTTACAAAATTGCAATTGACATGAATGTGGAATAGAATATTCTATAGGATTTAGAATCCTATAGAGTAGCTCAATGGAATATTCTATGGAATATGAACGTCCTATAGAATATTCTATAGGATATAGAATATTCTATACCATATTCTATAGGATTCTATAGAACATTTTCATAAGGGACTATGGAGAGCGCACAACCATGAAGAGTAGGTATACAGGATTGTCTCAGTTAAGTCTGATGCAATATGTGTCACAGTATACCAAAGTCAGAGGTGAGTTGACGAAACGAAGAAATCCACACATTGTCAGGACATTCCCAAAAATTTTAGCCAATCCTGGTGGTCCTGATTTTGGAAAATACTGCAAGTATCAGCTGATGAAGTTTAAACCATGGGTGGGAGAACCATCAAATGCATGGAATAATGAGAAGGAAACTGATGAAATGTTTATTAACACTTATGAGTTGTTTCTTCTGACAGATGAATCTGCTGAAGAGAATGTGTTTAGGTTTTCAGATGAAACAGACAGAGTTCATGAAGCACAAAATGGTGGAAATAGTGATCAAAGTGAAGATGATCAAAGTGAAGATGATCCAAGTGATGATGATCATTATGAGGAGGAGCAAGTTGATGATTGGATGTTGTTATGCAGAATCAACCAACAATTTCAGGATGCAGGGAATCAGATGTCAGACAATGAAGCAGTAGATTGGTTTGAAGAGGTAAGAGCTGTACCTACAGATTTGTTAAAAGAATCTCCAGGTTGGATATATAGCCAGAGCAAAGAAGCTGAGGAACTTGGTCACCAATTTCAAGAAGATGAACAACAACTTGTCATTGATCCCGAGACGTTGAACGAAAAACAACGACTTGCTTATGAGATCATCACTTCTGAGATTGGGGATAATCCTGAGCCTGTTCATATGATTGTATGTGGAACAGCTGGTACAGGTAAGACATACCTCATAAGTGCTGTAAAACAAGTACTAGGTACTCAGTGTGTTGCTACAGCAACAACTGGTATTGCAGCCTTTAGTATTAATGGTTAAACATTGCATTCTGCTGCTCAACTTCCTATTCGTGAGTATAGGGAATTGCAGGGTGACTCACTGCAGCGGTTACAACTCAGACTGGAAGGTAAGAGTTTCCTAATTGTTGATGAAATGTCAATGATTGGACATAAAATGTTATCATCACTGGACAATCGATTACGTGCTGGCACTGGAAAGGAGGATATCCCATTTGCTGGTATGTCAGTAATTCTCATGGGTGACTTTGGTCAATTACCACCTGTTGGTGATAGGCCAATGTATGTTTCAGGAAATGGATCAGTAGTTAGTGACCATGGTCATAGTCTGTAACTGATGTTTCAATCTGTGATCATTTTAGATGAGGTTATGCGACAGGCTGGTGATGACCCAGAGGCAATTGCTTTCAGAGCTTTACTCATGAGAATGAGGGATGGAAAAGTGACTAAGAAAGACTGGAAGCTATTGTTGGAGCATTCAACAACAAAGGTACCAATGGGTCAATTCACTGATGCTATCAGATTGTATTTTGACAAAAAGAGTGTGGCTGAATACAATTATACAAAGGTTTTACAGCTTGGGAAACCTGTGGCAAAAATACAGGCAAAACATTCTGGTCGTGGTGTCAGTGCAGCCACATCAGATGAAGCAGGTGGGTTGGAAGCTGTTCTGTTTTTATCTGCAAAAGCAGAAGTAATGCTGACATATAACCTTGGGACAGAAGTTGGTCTGTGTAATGGCTCTTTTGGAACAATTGAGCAAATATGGTTTGGAGAAAATATGGGTCCACCAAACCTACCAGTAGCAGTGTTAGTACATTTCCCCAGTTACACTGGCCCTGCATTCTTAGGTGCATGTCCTAAATGTATACCTGTGCCACCCAAAGTGTTTGAGTGGACGGCTGATGGAAAGCACCTGTCAAGGCTGCAAGTACCACTAAGGTTGAGGTATGCAATGACCATTCACAAGTCTCAGGGGCAGACACTCACAAAAGCAGTTGTTGATTTAGGTACAGGAGAAAGAGTTGCTGGATGCACATTTGTAGCTACATCGCGGGTAAGATCAATTCATGATATTGTTTTTGAACCTATGACCTTTGATCGCCTGAAAGCAATTGGCAGAAGTAAAGGTATGCAAAAATGACTTGAAGCTGAAGAACGACTTAAGGTGCTTGCAGAGGAAACAATTGAAAAACACAGTACTGCAGGTCATGACTTGTCATTGAAAAGTTGTAATGTTTGAGCACATGTGAAACCAGTATCACAGCAATATAAGTGCCTGGGCAGATATACTGTGCTTTCGAGGTTAATTTGCCTGTTACTAAACACAATATTAGAGGTGTATATGTAAGATACTGATCACAGATATCTACTGTAGTGTGTGCTTTCGAGGATATATTTGCCTGTTACTACATACAATTTTAGAAGAGCAGTTAACAAAACCTAACCAAATACCAATTAGCACAAACATGTGTCTGGAATGACAACACTTCTATCATTGTGTTTGTGAGGAAGGCCATTTATATAATATACATGTGTCATTGCCTGTTACTAGACATAATTATAAAAAATATAGTTATGTTTTTGAGGGTGGCTGTTGACAAGTGCTGTTCATTATAAACTAACACCAATTTAATTGCCTGTTACTAAATACAATTTTAGAAGTGCAGACAACAAAACCTAACCAACTACTAATTAACACAAACACGTGTCTGGAATGACTACACTTCTATCATTGTGTTTGTGAGGAAGGCCATTTATATAATGTACATGTGTCATTGCCTGTTACTAGACATAATTATAAAAAATATAGTTATGTTTTTGAGGGTGGCTGTTGACAAGTGCTGTTTATTATAAACTAACATCAATTCAATTAGTATCAAAACCTAGTGGATTTGTCTGGTAAGCTGGGAAATTAAAGGTAGGTTTCTTAAAATATGACAGTCATATTTATATTTCGCTTGGACATTTAGATGGATACTATGGTAACTAAAAGATGAAAAATTTTAAAAAGCGTGCGAAAATTGTTTTGCGTTTGCATTGAACGGCTGGACTGCGGTAAGGTTAATTTTTAGTTTAAAACTATATAAAATACTCGTTATTTTGACGTTTGCTCGCACGTGTTTTTAATGTATCCCTCCTTCAAGCCCCCCTGAGAAAATTTGGCAATAGCGCATTCAAAAACTAATATTTTGGTCTATATTATTTTACATTATTACTTTTATGTGTAAATTGCATTTTTGCTAGCCGTTTTTGTTCACCCTTAAAAGTCAAATTTTAATGTTCAACTAATGACAATATTTTCATGTATTTTGCAGGTTACTAGCAAGAAACAAAAAAATTTGTTCGAGGTGAAATAATGTAAGTTTGCTATTTAAGTTTATTGTTTTAGAAAAACACTTGCTGTTTGTGATTTTTTGGCCACTATATTACTAAATGCATTTGTTCAATGTATTTTCTTTTATTTTTATGCCATACATTGTATAGAATTCGAAGAAGAATGGAAAGTAAGTTTCAAGATAATTTTTTGTTTGTTTTAAAGTAGTTTTAGTTTTACATACTGTGTTATCATGATATTTCACATTTACTGTTAAGCCCCGTACAGACGAGCAAGTTTTCCTTGACAAATTTCTTAATGAGTTCAGTTACGCGTCTGTACGATGAACAAGTTTTCCTTGACAAGTTGTCCTTGACAGGATTTATTTGTTCCTGTGTTTGCGAAATTTGATAATATTTTTTCCTGACAACTTTTATGAGGCCGCACGAATTAAGTACATAAACAAAAATTCCCTTGTCAAGTGTTCCTTGTTGCACGTACACACGAGCAAGTTTCCTTGTCGAAAAGCTGGTAGGACTAGCTTTTAAACCAGGCTCCTTGTCAAGGAAAAATTGTCAATTTTTTCGCGTACACACGAGCAAATAAAACTTGTCAAGGAATACTTGGTCGTCTTTATGGGGCTTTACCAAATGACACCAAAAGGGCAAATATATATGTATGGTGAAACCTCATACCTGTATGTGCCAGATAATCCTTATTATGTTCATACTTATTTTTTAGTGGAGAATGAAGCTATACTTGGTAAAGTAACTTGCCATTTTTATGTACTATTTAAAACACGAGTAGGAGTGTTTTATGCGATATAAAACGCGAGGCGCAGCCGAGCGTTTTATAGCGCATAAAACACGAACTACGAGTGTTTTAAATGGCTTAAAAAGGCATTAATATTCAACAATCATTGTGTCCAATACCGATGGGACAGCACGAGTAGCAGTGCGTCTACGGTGTTTATTTCCGCATCAGGCGGAACGTTCACTAATTGTGTATTTAACTTTGGAAAATGATGATTAGAAGTACATTAGTGTGTCATTAGTGTATTTTTTGTGTAACGAAAGTGTGTTTTAAATTGAACCTATTTCTACCATTGTTTCACGATTGTTTGCACAGATTCGGTTCATTTATAGATACTTGTAGTTTACGTAGGCGTGTGTTTATATAAAGACACGTGTGTCTTTATATAAAGACACATGTGTCTTTATATAAAGGTTTATGTTCGTTCAATTTTCTACATATTCTACCCCATGATTTCCCTGGCCCGAATTCAAAAACCCTTCCCGGGCTTTTATAATCTATCGTACTTTATGTGGTATAAAATGCTTTCCTCGTGACGAAACCAGAACATCGGATTGGACACAATGATTGTTGAATATTAATGAGTCTTTTAATGGTTGATAACAGACTGTCCTGCATGTCTAGGATGGCAATTAAATTATCAAATTGTAGGAAATTCATTACATTACAATCTTTATAAATTACAACATATGCTACCAGTATTTCTAAAGGTTGCACTATATATGTACCAATGTACATTATATATGTGAATCATATTTCATCTTATTTAAAAAGTCAGGTGTAATCAACTACAGCATAGTAATTTCTTTTCATACAGGATATTTACCAAACAATATAGATCGAAATAAGTATACATCACAATAAATATAACTTAAAGATTGAAACACATAACTGACAAGAATTAACATTCAAAAGCCAGGTGCTGATGTTGGCACATATATCATCAATCTATGTAACTTTCAGAAACATGTATTGTATAAATGCAGTTGGTTAATATCCCATTATACTGCCATTCCATGCACATTATGTACACATCAATCAAGCAACTAACTCAATTCTCCTTTATCTACTTGTTGCATATAGATATTGACATTGGCATTGAGGATGGTAATTATCTTACAGTAATAATGAATATCTAAGTGTTACATAAGAACATCAAAAATTAGCAAGGGGAGACATTCATATTTTTGTGATTATGTATACCTTGGAAACATTCAATTTCAAAAGAATTAAACAACCTAAAATGTGAATAAATGATTGTATCAATGTATCCACCTCCCAATTATTGATTGACCATTGGTTGTTGATATATTGACAACTGATTGTTGATGAGGGCATTAGCTATAATTATATTTATGCAAATAACCTAAAAAACCATGTTAAATAAAAAATTAAATAATAAGCAAGAAACACTACTATGTTTAAATTTAATCTCTAATACCTGCACACTTCTAATACATGCACACTTTTTAAAAGTATAAATATAATATAATTTGCCCGATCTAATTGCATGCAATTAACCAGGCACTTGAAAGCTAGAGCTAGAAACTTATAAGTTTGTTTCACGTAAATTAATTTTTAATTTATATTTCACATTAGATTTCAATGATAAAAATAATCTGCCAGAAGTGCAATGTAAGTTTGCACAATTATATTGCCGATGGTGATTGCATGGCCTACATGACTAAATGCATGTGATATCATTTTAGTAAATCAAGAACTGGTCCCGCCTCAGGCAGGTGATTTGCAAGGTATAGTATTTAAGTATTAATTGACAACTCTTGCCAGAAATTTTCTGATCTTTCAGTCTTTCAGACCACCTGGTTTTCTGGTAGGTTAAACTACTACATTATTTTCATTTCAGAGCCTGTACCAGTTAATGATATGCCAGGTATATTGAGAATATTGTTAAATTTTTCATATACTGTATTAAATTCATACATAACCGACACGATATCAGTTAAGATTAAGAATTTTTATTGGTGCTTGCCATCACTCATTAGAAAGCTGGAGACCAAGTTTGTTTCATTTCAGCATATCGTCCATGTGTTAATTGTTATTCCTGAATGTACCGTATGCTTCTTTTATTAACATATCTAGCTACTATACAGTACTATACATTTTTCTGGGTTTTCTGAATATACCTTAATGCTTTTTGAGTATTACCAAATTTACCACGTGAACGCGGCCGTGGTCGTGGACGTGGTCCTGGTCCTGGACGCGGTCAGATGAGAGGTAAATGAAATTTTTTCATTTATACTTAAATGTTGGAGTTGCTAATAGAAATGAGATTTATTTGCATCACTTGGTAGAGAAAAGGTACATTATTTTCTTTGGTGTTCTATTTTAGGACGATGCTACAAGTGTGGCCAAAGAGGTCACCGGGCAGACAACTGTCAAGCCCGTATGTATTAGTGTGAATTACATAATGTTTTGTTCAGTTAAGGCCCATTTACACAAGCAATTTTTATTTGACAAATTTTATTTGCCACATAAAAACTAGCATGTAATTTTCAACAAATACATTTGTCACAAAAAAAATGGCAAATTCTTCCATCTCCACGAACAAATAAACATTGTCACATGAAAATTGTCAAGAAAAAATTGCTCGGGTAAAGGGGCTTTAGTAGTACTGTTTGTCTGTATGTGTTTCGGTGATGTGTGTACGTCACACAACTGTGAAATAATCTACTTTAATGCCAAAAAAAAACATGTAGGACAAAAATTAACCAAATTTAAACCCATTGAAAACTGTGTGGCAACTTCTAAAGTCTAATCACATGTTTCAACCCAACGTTGGTGACCTCACAATATTTTTTAAATAAACTTCAGTATGGGACCTTATGTAGACAATGCAGCCCGAATTTGCCATCTTGCTATGCAAATATTTCTGCGTTGAAAAGATTCAATTTCTAATTATAATTGAATTTTGCAATTAATAACCAAATTTCGGGCTGCACTTAGATGGCATTATTTCTACTAATATAATATTGCTACTTTTTTTCTTAACAGGCCCAGTATGTTGGATATGCGGGCAACGAGGGCATATCAAGTTGGTATGCCCTCGAAGGGCATACCCTAACGTTGCTCAGTTTGAGGAAGGAAAAGAATTTTATAACGTTGGTAGCCGCTGGAAGAAAGCAAGGCGGCTGCGCCGGTGTTAAATTTTACAAATTGCACATTTGACAAGTTTAACCTTTAAACTTTTCAAATGTGCACTTTACGTTTACGCAGTAGCACACTATTCACATAATTCTTGAAATGCACATGAAAATGTCAATTTATGCCGATCTAAGAACTAACTGAATATTTTGGAGATATTTATAGCCTTTGTGGAAAACGGCTCAAAACATCAGATTTTCAAAGCCGCACCGACAAATTGCTTTTTGCTGTGTAAACGTGTCTTAAATTACTTTATTATACAAACTATAGTGTTATATAGATATTTTGGCTACTCGGAAAAGTCGTATTTTACTCGCGATAAAAATATCGTATCAACACACATAAAAATACGATATTTTTACGTGTGTTGATACGATTTTCCAGTCAATGACATAGGTCACGAAGTAATCGGAAACCAATACCAATCGCAATGCTCTTTAAAATTAATTAGAAATTTATTGTATACCATTTTTGCCGTTGTTTAACATTAATATCGAATGTATTCACATACAATTAAACCGGCTTAATCATACCGGCTTAGACTATGGCGTACGGAGTGAGGGTTTTGCTTCGTGTGGATATTATTAACGTTGCTTTTGAAATCGCTTATTCTAAATTCTCTAAACCCAGACGACGGCTTAGACATAGAGATTAACAGTATATTTCTGGCAGAGACTTGATGTGAAGAATTATCCAACGCGTAATTCTGGTCTGTCTTGAAGGTTTGTTTGCGAATCTCGTGTGCCATCGACCTTGAAATGCATGGCCGCGATAAAGTTGACGAACATTACCGCTTATGCAGTTACTTTAGTGATACTTTCAGGAGATGTGGCTTTGAATCCAGGACCCGTTAAAGATCCATGTGCTATTTGTCAGAAAGGTTGTCGGCAGAACCAGAAGGCAATTCAATGTGATTTGTGTGACAAATGGTTTCATGCGAAGTGCATTGGAATGAATAACACTAAATATCGTGAATTATCAAACCCGTCTATGTCTTGGCAATGCATAAAGTGCCTATTCCCTGCGTGTGATAGTCCTGTTTGCAATCCTTCAAAGAAAACTTGTAGAAAAAATGGTGTAAACCAAGGCATAGAACTAAATCCTAATCTTAAGAAACGAGGTATGAAATTTGCTCATGTGAATATTGCAACACTGATTGGTCATTATACTGACATGGAAGTGTTGCTCGATGAAGCTAAGGTTGATGTGTTTGCGGTGACTGAGTCACGTTTGGACAGCACAATACTCGACAGTCAGATATGTCTGTCTGGATATGTTTGTTTCAGGAAGGATCGAAATCGAAATGGAGGTAGTTGTGCTGTATTTGTTAAGAATAAGTGGCCCAGTAAACGAAGAATTGATTTGGAAGTAGACTCACTTGAAATGGTATGTGTTGAAATTTGCCCGGATAAAGCGAAAAATACTATCTTTACAGTCATGTACAAACCACCAATTATGAAGCATGACGAATTTGTTGAAGGATTTGAGAAAAATCTTACCAAACTGGCAGATGAAATGAATAAAGACATTACAACAATGGGTGATTTTAATGCAAATGTCATTGCTCCAAAACTATGTAAATATTCAAGGAAATTAATGCAAATATCTAGTCTACATTGTCTCAATCAACTCATTAAAGAACCAACACGCGTGACTGAACATACAAGTACTGCTATTGATCTTATTTTTGTGAACAATGCTCATCGTTTCGTTTCACATGACGTTCAAAACTTCGGAGCAAGTGATCACTCAATTATTTTTGCCATTAAGAAAGCGGGAATTTGCAAAGCTCGAGCCGAAATTCGAGAATCTAGATCTTTTAAACGGTACAATAGGGAACATTTTTGCAAAGACATTGCTGGTATTCGCTGGAGTGTTATAGAGACTTTTGATGAGATTAATGATGCTGTTTCAACATGGAATAATTTGTTTGTTGATGTTGCTAACAGACATGCACCCTTAAAGAGAATAAGAACGAAAGGTGGGTTGAAGCCTTGGATTACAAAAGATATTAAAGAACTAATGGCTGAAAGAGACTATGCACTAAAGGTTGCGAAAAGATCTGGTCAAAACTGGGATAATTATCGTAATTTAAAAAATTTTACAAACAGAAAGATAAAGGCAGCAGAGGCAAAGTATTATAAGGATTTAATTGAGTCGTCACTGGGCCCGAGAGAAATGTGGAGCCAGAAATATGAGCCAGAAAATCAAAGTGAACTAAATCCCTTGGATTTGCAGCCAGTAAATCATGAAACTGTGCGTACGATCTTAAATTCGTTGAAAGTAAATAAGGCGGCTGGTTTGGATAAAATCTCGGCGAGAATGATAAAAGATGCAGGATATGAGCTTGCTCCTTCAATAGCGTATCTCGTAAATAAATCAATTACGGATGGAATTGTTCTTGATTTGTGGAAAATTGCCCGTGTCACCCCGGTATATAAGGCTGATGATAAACTGTTGGTTGAAAATTATCGGCCAATTTCCGTATTACCGGTGTTGAGCAAAATCCTTGAGAAGGTTGTCTATACACAATTGTGTGATCATCTAGATCAGTTGAATTATATTTATCCTCATCAATATGGGTTTAGACGAGGTCATAACACTGCGCAAGCTATTGCACAAGTAAATAATTGGGTTCTTGAATCAATGGATAAGGGAAAAATTACTGGTTTACTGTTCGTTGACATTTCCAAAGCGTTTGACTCAATAAACCATAAAGTGCTCCTGGGGAAGCTAGGAAGTGCAGCACTCTCTCGTAGAGCACTGAAATTGTTTCATTCTTACCTTATTGATAGAAAGCAAAGTGTGTTGGTAAACGGAGAAATGTCAGATTCTCGTTCTGTTGTGCATGACGTTCCGCAAGGCAGTATTTTGGGTCCGCTATTGTTTAACATTTATGTTAATAGTTTGCCAAATGCTGTAGAGAACACTCGTGTTATATTGTATGCAGATGATGCTGTCTTGATCTCTGCTGCGTCGACATCTCAGGAATTGCAAAAGACCTTGGAGCATACTTTTAATTTGATTTCCGAGTGGTATTCTGATAATAGATTAACACTAAATGTCAAGAAGACGAAATTTATTCTGGCAGGTAGTAAAACTAAGTTGCTAAAATTTGAAGATTTTAAGTTACAATCACAAGATGGTGGAGAGATAGATCGGGTCAAGTCGTTTAAATATCTTGGGGTGAAGTTGGATGAGAAATGGAGTTGGAAGCCACATATCAAGGATCTGCTTCAAAAATTGGGCCATCGACTCTCAGTATTTAATCGAATCACCCATATGTTGGACTATAAATCTCGTGCTGCGTATTTTAAGGGACTAGTCTTACCACATTTAGACTATGCAGATATGGTTTGGGGGGATCAGGCTGGTGTGAAAACTGAGATGCAACAATTGCAGGCTTTTCAGAATCAATTTGCCTAGAAGATCCAGGGGAGTAAGCAGTCATCATCTGATGCATTAAAATCGCTGAAATGGATATCCTTGTTTGAAAGGCGCTTCAGTCATCGTTGCATCTCTGTCCACAATGCAATGAAAGGAAACATACCTGAACACTTCGAATGTTACCGATCAACGTTAAGTAACTCCCATGGATATGATACAAGAAATGGTCAGTTGCCTAGGTTACCTAAGCCTAGCACAGAATGGGCAATGAGGACAACTTATTATCGGGCAACAAAGGATTGGTTATCACTTCCAAATATTTTGAAGAAACCAATGCCCCAAAGCATTTTTAAGAGAGAGCTTAGAATGTTTTTAGACAGTCAGCATTCTTAAATTTATATAAACAATTAATTTTTGATAATAATTAGTATGGTTTTAACTTTTAATTTATTGATGTATATGTAATTTTATAAGGAGGACCTTTCTGAAAAGCACTAATGGTGATGGAAGCTTCCTCTGTAAAGATCACATATTATTATTATTATTATTACAATTTTCCATTGCTGTACAAATTTTATAATAAATTCGTTTGGATTATATTTGTTTGTGTTATGGCGGTATGCGTGCGAATTTTTATACAACAAAAAGAACAATATATGAGGGCTTCGAAATACCAGATTTATTTCTTGTGTTAAACCTGATATCTCACTTGTTCACTGCGCTCACTCGTGAAATATCAAGTTCAACACTCGAAATAAATGTGGTATTCCCACGCACCCATATATTATTCTCGATATTATATCCCATGAAATTAATAGGCTTTTGATTTTTTTTTTAATGTTTTTATGATCGAATTTACGACATATTTAATAGGCAGCACAAAATTTGTTGTGGAACGATCTTAATATTATGTATGAATAATGATAATATTATCTTAGTGGCGAGGGGTTGCTGCATGCATGTATTTCTAGTAGACACTTCTATTGCTTCTTGGTTGAGATCCTGGCTCCTGTGGGAATGACAGCCACCTGAATCTGATTGCAAGATGTGGTAGCAAAATCCAGTGAATTCAGTTATATAATTGATATAAAGCTTCTTAGTTTCCAAGAACAAAGTATTCATGTATGTTCTGTACATGTTTTCCTTTCAAAGGCATTTGTCATTGTTGTTAACCGATTGAGTTGCAATGTGCCATACATTTTTTATTTGGCCAGGGCCATGAACAAATTTTGTATTTTAATGGACAATGTGCATGCATGCTGAACATAAACAGCGTGGGCGCAGTATCGAAACAATCGATACTTGGTGGAAGTATCGATACTTGCCCCCAACTCGCAAGTATCGACAGTATCGATACTTGGTATCGTGCCCATCCCTATCGTTTAGCCCAACAGCACAAAGGCTTTTTGAAGGTTTTTTAATTCAACTGGTTTCAAGTAAACTGTATTAACGAATTTGAGATGTCTACCAAATCATACATGCTAATGAAGCAGATACTTAACGCAGACAGGGAAATTGGCGAGCTGCTTGAAGGTAAGACTTCTTTTAAACGCTATTTATGTAAAATATAATTATGTGTAACATGTGGGGGAGCAATTCATTTACATGCATTCAGATTACATACATTTATTATTACAAATTATTAAGTATAATGTACCAAATTATTCAATGTTAATTATTTAAAAGAGTTCTCTTAGAGGACAATATAAACATGGTAGTGTCAGTACGTTATCGACTATTGTTTATTGCACGTTAACATTTTGGCAACGTCATGTGCCATAAAATGGCGCCATTTGTGATATGTGAATAGACAGCCGTATTAGCTTGCCAATACGCAACTTTCTCAACAGTCATTCACTGTTATTGTTACCACAATTAATATCGATAAATTTATATAGATTCTGAAATCATTCTGGACGAGGATATAAAGGCCCTTTGTTATGAGTCACTGAAAGACATTTGTCCTGGGGGTGGCAAAAGGATTCTTCAGAGAGCTAAAGTATGGAAAATTATACAAGTATCTATAAATGTGAGTGTGAAGGGTATTAAATAACGATACATAATGTATTTACTAACTTCATTATTTCATATTGCAAAAAGAAAATGCTTAGAGAACAATTGGTAATGCTGTTGTATCACAAAGTTTGACCATAAGCAATAATTGCATAAATTTGAATCATCTCTAGTTTGCTTGGGTTAATACAGTATTGAAAGGTCAATGTGTATGGTAATAAAATGATTGGCTGAAATACTAGTTCCTGTCTATTCTGTATTTAATAGGCTACTAGCAGCACAACACCAAGAAGTGCAAGTCCATTGCCATCCTCCTCTTCCTCAATGTGCCTTTATTGACCCTAGCAGTCCCTCAAATGATTTGTTTACCAGTGAACCTGCATCTCCATTACCTGTACTGTCTAACATATCAACTACAAAACGTTCCACAAATAAGTTGCAATTGGAATGTCCTGAGTATACCATTTATGCAGATGCTGAAATTATCAGTGGAAGTAAAGCTGGGAGTATATCCACTGAAGTTAGACACAGACTTATAAGAGGAACAATGCACAACATGATAGCTTCTTGTGCTCCATTTAATGGTCTTCCCTACGTCTCCGAGATAGAAAAAATGGCCAAATCTTTGTTAATAACTTACCCCTGCTTGAGAGATGTTGAGACTGGACATGTAAGCAATATTTGTTAATAACTGGGTCTGTTATACATGGAGAGGGGGTACTTTAGTGACAATTAATAAAATACTCGTTGAATCTTAATGCCACTATTTGCGACGCTTGAGTTTCCACTTGTTTCCTGGAGCCACTCATGAGATATACTGTAGCCTCAGTGCGCACTCAAATATAAAATCCATCTCCCCATGCCACTGTGAAATATTCTGTATAGGTACATGTATGTTCAACCTTAAACTGGCATGATAGTCAGAATTCATTAGAACTTTTATCATTCCACTATAAAATGTTTTTTAGTGAATGCTTAAGTTTCATTTTAGTTCATTGCACAGTTGTATAGCACTGTTCTCTGTGTGTAAAAAAAGAGTTTCTTCAAAGTTTGCCTGAACATACAGTAGAAATCATCTTTCCTATTTGAACTCAATTCTGATTATAAGTTCATTTGCATGAACTTCACAGTTTATCCAGGACAACAATGTCTATGAACATACCAACAGTAGGAGGATAAAACTTCTCCAGCCACTAAAACAAACAGTAGAACTATGCAACTAAACTTTACATGTGCAGTATAAAGACTCTATGGCAAAAGAAGTACAGTGTGCCATAACTTAGACTATTGAGCCACTTTAAACATGTGAATGAAACATGCACGCTTTATGGCATAAAATTATGCTTAACAATAGCCAAACTAAAGACATATTTTACGGGAAGTCTCATTTTTATATAGCAAACAGGGTCCATGTCCAAAGAAGAAAAGGGCATCCAAAAAACCCAATACAAGTATTCTTTGTGATTCAGATATTTCTGACCACTGAGAACAGTAATTTTCCAATTCACCCTCCAATACAAGGGGAACATTCACAAAATAATGGTAAGTTAAAATTAATCTACATGTAATATAGTAGTTTGTAGATTTGAGCCCTGCACTTTAAAGTGCATATGTCATAATCACCATTTCTTTTCAAAAATTCACCGTGACAAGACGATTCGAATGAAATATACCACTCTTCGAACAGATAAATACTTCCAGAGATATTTGGGTTCAAAGTTGAGCTTTTGAAATCATGGCCGGGAGAAAAGAGGCTGGGTCGAACCGGGAACATGTCTCAATACCGCATATAAAAACAATACAAAAATATAGTCATGTTCGAGGCGAAAAATAGCCAAAAATAATTACTTTTAGGGGATATTTGTTTGTATATGAACTTGTACATTCAAGGCGACTGAAAACGCATCATTGTACCTTGGAAACTGAAGAAAATAGCTCAAATTGAGAGATTTGAGTCAAATGCAACGTTAGCATTAGTTAGGCGTCATGTGTCACATAACTCGTCTGTTTACAAAGGGAATTCTTCGCTTTAAAGCTGTAAAAGCACATTGGACAAGGTGATATACAGGCATGAATACACAGAACACAGAGATATTAAATCGCTAGCTGAGTAGGCGCATGAAAAAGTTAAATGGCGCAAGTATCATAACAATTTTGACTGTGCTTATGTTAATGACCACGAATATTTGGGATATATACTTCTGCTAATCGTGTAAACGTTGTCTGCTTAAAATATTCATTTCTCACAAGCTTTTGACTGGCAATGCAGTCTGCAGTCTTCGATGGGTAAATTAAATTCGAATGCTTGCAACAATGAATCTTTATTTGTTTTATACATTATTTATCACTGTATCTCTATATATATCAAATTTTGAGAGTAGAGTAAATGTCAGCATTTAGATGAGCTTTTTATTTTCCTGTATCACATGCATCATTGTGCAGCTGCTTAATCTAACTGTAGTGTTTCTCAATATTTTTTACCTTTAGGTCTAGGTTTATTATTATATTCGTAAATAAGGTGGTTGTAGAAACCTAATATGGCCCGACAGTATACTTTTCAATCTCTTTCTATACCTCACGCAGTCATAATAAAGTATTACATATATAAAAATAACATGTATTCAGCATCCAATGTGGCAATTTGATAAAGCTTTGCATCTAGATTTATATGGGCAAGATGATGTGTGTACAAATACTGCAAATAAGATAAGAAGTATGGTCTTTACGGTAACTACATCAACGAAGAAAACACGAGTGCTTGCGACTTTTTCACGCGTCTACTCAGCTAGTGATTCAATATCCTTGTGTTCTAAGTATTCATGCCTGTATATCACCTTGTCCGGTGCTTTTACAGCTTCAAGGCGAAGAATTCCTTTGTAAACAGACGCGTTATGTGACACATGACGCCTAACTAATGCCAACATTGCATTTGACTCAATTCTCTCAATTTCAGCTGTTTCCTTCAGTTTCCAAGATACAATAATGAGTTTTCAGTCGCCTTTAATGTACAAGTTCATATACAAACAAATATCCCCCAAAAGTAATTGTTTTTGGCTATTTTTTGCTTCACACATGACAATATTTTTGTATTGTTTTTATATGCAGTATTGAAACCTGTTCCTGGTATGACGTCAAAGAGCTAATTCGACCCAGCCTCTTTTCTCCCGGCCATAATTTCAAAAACCCAATTTTTGGCGTGTTTAGCATTTGTTTGTTTGAAGAATGGTATACAGCATTCGAATCGTGTTGTTATGGCGGGTTTTTGGAAAAAGAATAATGATTATGCCATATGCACTTTAATTTTTTTCTTGTTTACATAGAATCTGTTGATGATGACAAACAGGATGAACAGGACCCTGATCCATCAATAATGGAAAGGCATTTCAAGGCACTCCAAAAAGAAATGAACAAAACTTGTTCAAACTTAGATGTGGTGAGTGTCTACCTTGATAAACAATACTCCGCCAGACGCAGCTGGCTTTTATTGATCCCTGCAGAAGATCGATGCCAGAAGTTGTTGGCCAAGTATCCTTGCTTTAAAGATCACTTAGAGGTAATTTTTAGTAAATTGAACAAACTGCTGTAATCAAAATCAATTTCATTCAAACCATTTAGAGTACAAATGAAGAAGTCATTAGCTGTCGATTTTTTAAAAGGATTTTTTTAACTCATCTCAAGGGCGGATTTTCATTTTTTCACACGAGGGGTGGAAAAATTTTATGTGGGCTAAACCTACTGTATCTTTGTATTTTTTTTCTAGGTTATATAGAAGAAGCACGCAGAGTGTTGCAAGTTGAGAATACTGGTCGCATTGTTTTTGGAAAAGAGTGCACCAAGAGACTTTTGGCAGAAATTGCAATGATGCTCTATTTTGGAATTCATAAAAGATTAAAACATCCTAAAAGCCCAAGATTAAGTTTAAAGTGCAGTTTAATGGTACCTCCATGTACTGCACATATGTCTAGACTATAATACCAGTACATTTCTGTTACAGGTACAATACGTCATTAGGTTCTGTCGTCTTATTTTTGTAAAAATATATCATGGACAGCTCTAATGTGGACATTTCGATCTGTTCCTTCAATGAATATGCTTTGTTGACTGCATAGCAATTGTTTGTTGGGTATGTA
Source organism: Muricea muricata (assembly GCA_963855995.1). Taxonomy (NCBI): domain Eukaryota; kingdom Metazoa; phylum Cnidaria; class Anthozoa; order Malacalcyonacea; family Plexauridae; genus Muricea; species Muricea muricata. The sequence goes on along the minus strand of OY979716.1, from coordinate 55,435,560 downwards.
CAGTTACGGCAATTGAGGCATTCCGAAAATATTTGACCAATCCATTTGCTCAAGTTTAGCAGTTCCTTCGATAAATTCCTCAAAATTTTGAGGTTCACAGCGTCCTGTTAATTAACTGATCAGAATACTATTTTGTTTTGGTGAGCATTCTGATTGGTCAATAAACAGGAAGTTGTGAACATTTTAATAAACTTTTTAAAATTTTAAGTATTCATGTGAATTGTATAATGCATACATATCTGTCATTGATTTATCGAGAAATTAATAATGTTCATAAGATTATTTGAAAAAATCTTTGATGTCGGCTATAATATGTATATGGTATACCTAATCAGAGTCATTTAATTTACCTTTACAGGTAGCAAGATTATTTATGTTTTATCTAATCTCGAAGTTGTTTTCCCTGGAAAAAAAAAACAGTCAAAGCAAAAGTTGAACTAATCCATGAACTAAAGGTACCTTGGTACTATATATTATCTGTTAGTATGAAACGCCATAGTGGACAAAAGTCTAAAATATCCATTATAGTCTCTGTTTGTTATATAGTATGTGTTTCTTCCTAATATATAAGATCTGTTGCTAATATGTAAGGTCTGTTTTCATTATATAAGGTCTGCTGCCAATATGTAAGGTCTGCTTTTATTATATAATGTCTGTTTTTATTATATAAGGTATGTTGCCGATATATAAGGTCTGTTTTCATTATATAAGGTCTGTTGCCAATATATAAGGTCTGTTTTGTTATATAAGGTCTGCCCTGGGAACGAGTTCCTTATCGCGCGGTCAGGGTACAAATTTAAAACTTTACATGAAATAGTGACATGAAATTTCTGCAAGTTAAACATGAAGTTCGAAGTCGATGTTGAACAGTTTCTTTCCGATTTACCTAACCAAATCCAGCAAGCTAGGCATCAACTGTTCAGTGGAAATTTTAATTCACTGGAATTTTGGCAAAGAAAGATTGAAGACTTTTTAAATGTGCTCAACGTTTTATGTCGGAGATTTGAAGAAATTGAAGCTGATGGAGCTTTAGCAGTAAATTGCAATCAGCTTATTGCTGAAATTCAAGCAATCCATGGAATGTTTGAAGGTATTCTTTCAGCAGATGGCGATTATATGGCTGAATTAAATTACGATTACGATGCCTCAGCTGCAAATGATCTTCACGAGGAGGGTACGATCGGTAGACCTAGAAAGTCGATTACTAGAGAAGAAATGGAACATTTGTATAGCATACATAAGTCTTGGAAAGAAGTTGCGGCACTTCTTGGCACTAGTGAGAGGACAATTCAGCGAAGAAGAAGAGAAACAGGCATGACTACTTCAAGCAGAACCGGTCCTCGGAGCACATATTCAGATATATCTCATGATCAATTATGTACAGTCATTCGCGAAATCTTGAACATTCTTCCAAATGCTGGAGAAAGTTACCTTTTGAGAGCATGTAGATCCAGAGGGATACATGTGCAACGTCATCGACTAAGGGATGCTATAAACACAGTGGACCCCGTAAGTAGAGCATTACAAAGAACAGTAAGCATTGTGAGACGGCAGTACTGTATACGTGCACCTAACTCTCTTTGGTAAGTGATGGATTTGCATATTTTAACTAAGTGGAGTGCAATTTTCTTTTCAATTAAAGACATAGTACAAATGACATGAATGTGCTGAATGTAATCTCTATTATGGTTGCAGACAAAAATTGCCCAGCACAAAATATACTGCATGACAAAATTCCAATTTATTTTATTTTTAAATCTAAAATATCATATCTAACCTTGCAGATCAAACCTTGTGGCTACAAAGGCCACCCCCCCCCCCCAATATGATAGTCCCAAGAGTGAATGCCTTGTCTTATACATCTTTCTCTACACACTGATGTAGGCACATTGATGGCCATCATAAATTAATTAGATGGAGATTTGTCATTCATGGGGGAATAGAGGGTATAGCAGGTTAATCGTTTTTCTGCGATGCAGTACGAACAATAAAGCAAAGACGGTTCTCGAATTATTTGAAGCTGCTATTGCTGCCCATGGTCAACCGTCAAGAGTCCGATCTGATTTTGGCACAGAAAATGTGGATGTCGCTCGGTATATGCTTTATGTCAAAGGTATAAACCGAGGTAGCATGATAACTGGCACATCAGTACACAACCAACGCATCGAGCGCCTTTCAGGGGAAGTCAAAACAGTTGTGGTTCGACACTTTCAAAACATTTTCTACTTTTTGGAGGATAATCACTTGTTAGATCCATTAAATGAGCTTCACTTATTCAGTCTTCACTACATTTATCTACCACGAATAAACAGAGCTCTCCGTGAGATGGCAAGAGATTGGGCACACCACCCAATTTCTACTGCCAGTAATAGATTGCCTCATCAGCTTTGGCATTATAGAATGACTTGATTATTTTATATTGATCCCCGATCAGCTGAAGAATCCCTACTGAATACTTGGGACGACTATGGAATTGATGAAGAGGCTCCATATCCAGATGTGGAGACAAATAATGATGTGGTTATTCCTGAGTCACCTATCCGCTTAAATGAAAACCAACAATCACATTTGGGACAGACAATTGACCCCTTGTTAGATGACAACAATGAAGGAATTGACTTATATCAACAAACTGTTAATGCACTTACTAATTTACTGTGAGGATGACTAGTTGCTTATAAATTAAACCCACCCTCACTGTGTTCTAAAGACCTCAACTAGCACTCTAACGGAAAGCACCCTCGTAGCAAACTAACAAATGCACCACTGGGTTTTATTAACAAACCATGTCTTTCAAGCAGCATTACAAGTCACAAAGTGGATTTAAAATATCAGCAAAGAAATTACACTAGTCAATACTGGTGAGATGGCAGATGCTTTAAGTAATTAAACCACTGTAAACTTGGTTTTCAAGAGTAAAAGGCCTCTTTAGAAATGTCAACTTGGCACAGTAAAACTTGAGTAAGTTACAGAATGACAAGTAGACAAAACATACATATTTCATAGAAATACTGTCAAGCATTAGGTTGTAAAGTGTTCGTAGAACATTCATAATAACAAATTCAAACCAATTCTGTAAGTGTAGTTGATTTACAGGATTTTTAAAAGATGGCAATAACTTTATCTATCTGTATAAAAAAGTGTATCTTCTACAGATTAAATGCCTGCTAAAAGTGATGATACAATAAATGTAAGTTTTAAGGGGCATGTGATCACATAGACCTGGCTAGCCAGCTTCGCCGGGTTTGGCATAAAATAATCTTACATAAATTTTGAGTTTAGATTATACATGACAGCCAAACAAGCTTGATTTGCTGATGACTCATTTGTTGCAAGCAGGCTAGGCGGGTAATTGTTTCATCCCATCTGAAAAATACCAATGCAGCATGCACACAATTTTTATGTTAAAAATGTAAGCAAATAAGTTGAAAGAAACTCAAATTATCATTGAAATGTTGTTTGTACATATATGTTTCAGTAAAAGCTTAAAAGTTTCAGACAGTGAAACAACTGCATTTTTACAATATTGTATCTGCAAAGAGCTACTTGTACATAAGGAAGCCCTAAAATGCAGTATATACATATAAAACTGCAGAACATTTTAAATCTAAATAAGGCTTAATTAAGGAGTTTACTTCAGCCCAGCTTACCCGGGCTAGCCCGGTCCAGAAGTTATCTCACTTAGCCAGGCGGGTGTTGTAGCACCTCTCGCAAGAGTGATTTCTATTGGTCAATGTGATTTTTGTTACTAAAAATAGATTATTTATGTCTGTTTTGATTAAATTTATTGATATGAGCAACAAGGAAAGCAAATGGCTTGTTTTAATAATCAAAATAACTACTTTAATTTGAAACTCGTCATCAAAGTAGAAGCAATAAAATGGAAGATTAAAGACAGGTCAGTGCATATTACCTATATCTGAAAACAGGATCAAGGGAACAACATAACATCATGCATAAGACTAACACTCATGCTCACAGGCCTTCGAATCGAAGGGATCAAACGAATCGAACGGATCGAGAATATTAATGAGGTTAACTTAATATTTTTATGAAAATTTAATATTTTGTTAAAGGGAAATGACAACAAAAATTTTTATTTTCTCATTTGAAAGAGGCTCTTAAAGTAATATATAAACGTCTTTTATAAAATTTTTATATCTGTTTTACTTTTGGAGATATTGTCACCTGAATAATCGAGCTGTCCGCCATCTTGGATTAATTTTTAACCTCATTAACAATGTTTTGGTGACGTCACAACAGGGATAAGCCATTAAAAGCTTCTCCTAAATATCTACCAACAATCAAATATTGTTTGAAATCTTTTCAGTCCGTGCCGAAATCCGAAACACTTACCATGTGTGTGGTTATTAGAGAAGATTAATCATTGTGTCGTAAGAAAAAAAATTGCGTGACCCCAGTTGTGACGTATCATGCATATCTACAAATATCCAAGATGGTATACACCTAAAGATTTCAAGTCAAAATATCTCACCAAATAAGGCAGATATAAAAATTCTGTAATAGACTTCTATGTATTGTTTTGGAGTCTCTTTCAAATAAGCCGATAAAAATTTTTGTTGCCATTTCCCTTTAAAAAGAATAGTATATCTGATAACAGGATCAAGGGAACAACATAACACCACGCATAAGACTAACACTCATACTCACAGGGCTTTGAATCGAACAGATCGAAGGGATCGAGAATATTAATGAGGTAAATATTTTTATGAGAATTTAATATTTTGTTAAAAAGAATAGTATATATGATAACAGGATCAAGGGAACAACATAACACCATGCATAAGACTAACACTCATACTTACAGGGCTTTGAATCGAAGGGATCGAACGGATCGAAGGGATCGAACGGATCGAGAATATTAATGAGGTTAATATTTTTACGAGAATTTAATATTTTGTTAAAAAGAATAGTATATCTGATAACAGGATCAAGGGAACAACATAACACCATGCATAAGACTAACACTCATACTCACAGGGCTTTGAATCGAAGGGATCGAACGGATCGAACGGATCGAGAATATTAATGAGGTTAATATTTTTATGAGAATTTAATATTTTGTTAAAAAGAATAGTACATATGATAACAGGATCAAGGGAACAACATAACACCATGCATAAGACTAACACTCATACTCACAGGGCTTTGAATCGAAGGGATCGAACGGATCGAGAATATTAATGAGGTTAATATTTTTATGATAATTTAATATTTTGTTAAAAAGAATAGTATATCTGATAACAGGATCAAGGGAACAACATAACACCATGCATAAGACTAACACTCATACTCACAGGGCTTTGAATCGAAGGGATCGAACGGATCGAAGGGATCGAGAATATTAATGAGGTTAATATTTTTATGATAATTTAATATTTTGTTAAAAAGAATAGTATATCTGATAACAGGATCAAGGGAACAACATAACACCATGCATAAGACTAACATTCATACTCACAGGGCTTTGAATCGAAGGGATCGAACGGATCGAAGGGATCGAGAATATTAATGAGGTTAATATTTTTATGAGAATTTAATATTTTGTTAAAAAGAATAGTATATATGATAACAGGCTCAAGGGAACAACATAACACCATTCATAAGCCTAACGCTCGTACTCACAGGCCTTCAAATCAAAGGGATCGAGAATATTAATGAAAATATTGAATGAGGTTTCTTATATCAACCTAATTTAATAATTGCATGATCAATGAAACATTATTAGGCAATTTGGAACAGCTCTTTTGTTTAATTGTACATTTCGTGGGCATTTAATTGCATATAAGTAGTATGTGAAAAGTAAAAAAAAACCATTGCATTATCATGATAGTTTATCAACCCACTGGCAGTCTGGCACTGCCCACTGGCATATTAAGGTTAAAATAAGCCCTCCGGCGTATTGTACTTACATGAATTATTCAAATCTCAAAGGCTCAATGATTAGTATATTAAATTGTGTTTCCTTTCGTAAATGATCCTCGGTGCTTGGAAACTACATCTTGATAGCTACTTTATTAGAGCTTTCCCACCCCACAAAGACGAATTGGTCGAAGTGCTCCATTGTGCTTTCGATATCCCCCCCCCCAGCTCTGTTTGAACGTACTATCTATGCTAATAATGGCAACATGAAGTACGACTTTATAGAACACAATTAGCCTTTGTTATGTTATTAGCCTAATTCAATATTTTGATATTATTTGCAAGAGAAAGTAAGCATATATTCATTATGTTTTTTTCCTTTTGATAATTTTACAGGATTTCAGTAATTTACATATTGACTTTACTTAAATCATAGACAATCCAAGGATTCTTTTGGTTGTCTATGCTTTAATCATCATTGATCATTACCAGCATGTATTAATACGTATAGCATGTATGCAAAATTGCTTCCCCAGTTAACAAGAGGGGAAAATCGAGCATACAATTTGTGACAAGTTTTAAACTACCGTTTTTTGTCATTTCTGTACAATTTGGGTTTTCAAAAGCCATTGGTATATTTGACACATATGCCCACATTGTCCCAACCACTTACTCAACGTCTAGTTTGCATACATTATGCACTTTTATCTGCCGGCAATTTAAAACAACAAAAAAGTCGCCCAGTCCATTTCCAAAGTTTTTTAATAGGAGAATATGTTTGCAAAACAAATATTTTGGCAGCCTTTGACAAAAGCACTTTAGATCTGACATGGTTAATATTGCAAGGCACTTTCATTTTGCTTTTCTCTGGCTGGATTGGAGGAGGGCTTCACAATGCATTTTGGTTACTGGTGCAATTTACATAACACAATGCTGTCACCTGGTCTAACATAAGATAACATGTAAAAGGCCTTGAGGAATGTTCCTCAACAGAAATTAAAAACTAATTAACATTATTTCTGTTTCTTTATTTAACAGTTATATTTATTTTGTAACATTAAGATTTCTTTATACAATAATTTATGAGTACATGTAATAATTATATCCAAATTTTACTTGGAACTTCACTATGGGATTTTTCAAGGTATGCACTGTCAGGGAAAAAATGACAGGTTGTTGAAAACAGGATGCAAGCAACATTGTTGGGGCAACACTTTTACTGGCACATCCCCCCCCCCTCTTCCCATTTCTGGCATCCATGCTGAACAATATTGTTGACAACCAAGAACAATGTTGCCAACAACATTCTTAGATCCTGTTTTCAACATTTTTTGGCATGTATATTAATGATTCCCCTTGCACAACAGCTATTAGTCTGACAATTAATGTAGTAAAGCCAGGAGCCTAGCCAGCCTGCCAATTTAGTCCCAATATACGTTAATTTCAGATCATTATAATTATCCATTTCTTTAGAAATTGTTGTTTTCACAGTCAATGACCACGAAAATATTTGCATAGTGGGACTAAATTGCCTGGCTGGCTACGCTATTGAGTAAAGCAAGCTGTACTTTCTAAATTCTTGCAACAAAAACTTGTCCTTTGATTTATATACTATTTTAACATATGCCCTAAATGCCTGTTTCCACGCTTACTTTACTGGCTAGCCTGACTTCCCTTTTCACAAATAATGAACCGAAACATTCTATCTCTGGTAATAATTTGGTTACTGTTTATTGACTTCTCGAGCAACTTCTTTTGATTGATAACAACACTCTCATTTTGATAAAAATCCATTAAATAATTGAAAAAAATATGGGTTTCAAAATTTTGGTGGCATGTACTTCGTAGTCGTCTCACATTTTTTCTTTGATTTTCAGACTCTTGTATGCTGGTTGAAAGTGTATTGGATTGGCTGCAAAGGTTTACATCGTGGAATCGGCACAATGGGGACTTGTGAGGATTTGAACTGGAGTGGAATCTATCACCCAGAATATATCGCTCTCGTGTTGCTGTTGTTGGATGCACATTACTGTCATCTGTTGGAATGCCTAATGATACATCTTTGTATTCTGGTGGTACAATTGCTGGGATATTGTGATTCTATAAGGGAACTCAGATAATTAATTGTTCAATTCAGAAATTAAAATGTTGTTCATTTAAAGAAAAATGAAAGTCCAGAGACTTAAAACTGCTATCAAGTATGTATCATTTAAATTGTAAGTTAGGTGGAGTAGTCACTTATTTAAACATTCATTTTTGTATCACAGAAACGTTGATGTTAGTCGAAACCAACACTAAAGAATCATGTATCATGGAGATTATATAGTTTATTGAACTGCCTAAACTGACATATTTTTTTCAGGCAATCCAAAATCCAAATTTTAGATAACATATTCTAGTTGATATCATGTGGTAAAATACCGTGAAAGACCAACTTCGCTACTAAGAACATTTGCGCAAGAATAAGTTGAGCAAAATAAAATAAAATTAAATAAAATGTACTTACTGCATGCGGTTCTGAATCCATGTTTGGTCTTTCAAAGCATCCTCTTCTATCACTCCACATTTGCTTTGAAAATTCAGGACATCGAATTTCCATGTGACGCACCAATCCGCACAGAGTATCATTAATAAATACAGTGGGAGGATATTTTAGTGACATATATATGTCGGCAGCATCTCGCACAGACTCTGTTAATGCTAGGAACTTGGAGGCTACAGTACACTTAGAAGTAGAAAAAAAATATATTAAACAGTAGTTTTCTTACAAGATCATGGTGAATTCTAATCCTAGGGGTTGCGTTCTCCTAAACCTTGACAACGATCTCACTCCACCCCTCCCCTACAATTTTCGTTCTATTACTTGTTCCTTTAATGGTGTTTCTGTCAAGCTGAACTGGTATGGATATTCATAAAATAGTTCCCATGTGATATTTTTTATTTTATTGTATACTTACACCGTGACGGCAAACAAAATGATAGAAGCCGCCAGTTTTTCCAGGAACTTTCGAAAAATTGTGACAGGGACTTAGTCCATGGACAATAGTGGAGTACAGGCTGTACAGATCTCCAATCAAAGCTTCCTGATAAATTACAATACGGTCTTTACGTGAGCATTGTTATATGGATTATTTACTTTAGTAGTGAGCAAGGAAAAACTAAAGCTGGATTCATTTAAAAGTTCTAGTGGGTGGAGAATTTGACCTGCATTCTGCCTATAAATACCTTATATTAAATAACTTAAGTTCTGCGAGGTACTATTAATATATTCATTAAATTTTTGTAATTATCTCAATTGAAAGCCACAAGGCAATTACGGTTTGTTTGAATTGCACTATTTGTTACATGTCTCGTGACTGGTGTTCACTATCACACTGTCAATCCAAACAAAGAACCAATTCGTAGCTTGCCTTCGACTTTAGCTGTGTTGAAACATGACATTTGTCACAAATTTCCTTTAGCTCCTCCAAATTTAACTGTCTTAAGTTTTCAACGTCGATTTTACCTTCTGTCACCAATTGATGCAATACCGCTGGATCTCCTTCAAATATAAATGAAGAATAAATTACACAATTTTACAGTTTAATTTATCGATTTATTCAAGCAGAGATATGGATATGCTACAACACCAATTTGAATAGATGCTAGCATATTTATAGAAAGACTATATAATACAATTGACCACTGTACATGTTATCGATCAATTTGTTAATTGTTAGACCATCATAAAAAAAAAACGTAACGCTAATGACCGTACAGAAACAGTGTGAAATGTGTACGAAACGTGTGATTTATGTGGTTAATACCATGGTTAATTACTGTGTGGTTAATTACTTGATTCTGATTGGTTTAGAACCGTGCCCTGTATAGTTAATCGGCACTGAAACAAGCACTCGCAACTTATCATACTGTTTATTGTAGGTGAAATCAATAAAGCGCTGTTTTTCTCTACTTCCGAATTTACAACTACTTCTGCTCGCATATTATTTGGAATAAATGGTGGTAGCTCTTCCACTGAAACTTTAAAAGGTTCCACGGTCCTGGTAAAAACGATTCTTTCCATGGTTCGTTTCTTAATGAGTGCAAGTAATTCCTCTTGACTTCTCGTTTCTTTCCTTGGCTCATGTTTTTTTGTATAGGAAATCTAACAATTGGTTAAAAAAGGGAGTAGGTGAGCGTACCAGTTTTTAATTCATCCATGTGTGTACATACAATTTGACCTGTACTAGATAAGCATGCTCACCTGCCCATTAGTACAACAGTTCTTCTCGTTTCCGTCACCCAAACAAACCTCCGGGCAAATCCCACAAATTCCACAAATAGAGTCATTGACGTCGCGTTCCACCATTGCCTCGAATCCAAAAAAACCATTGTACATTAAATCTTCGATGTATTTTAGCTCCTCAGCAGTCGGCTCGTTTAACTAAAACATAATGAATATGTATACCGTACTCAAAAATACGCAAACATTACACACATGGGCATATTTGACAATATAATTAACAATTAGACTACGAGCTTGAGATTTCTATGAAGTGATAGTTGATGAGGACGGAGCCTGAATCAACTATCTTTTTATAGTAATCTAATTCTTTTAGTAGAATTAGAGAGCCAACATGACATATTCAAGAAAATTGATTTTAAGCATTTTTTTATTAAAAAATCTCACTCTCAATCAGCTGCTACATTTTCCAATAAAACAAGCAGAGTAATTTAATCTTGAAAGCCAGTTTACTTATTGTTCAATGTGTAAACCTTAATCTAAAAAATACTAAACATTAATCTTGGCAATATCACGACGTTTGGTCGATATAGCTATCTAGCTTTTTACCATACACCCAGTTAATATGACCCACTTCCCAGATCCGCTTAACTTTACTTACCGTCTTTGCTTTCTTTCTTAAGGTGGCTCCCTACACTTTTTAATAAAATAAAAAAATGCATAGTTTAAATAACAAATTTGAACAATAATTATTGTTTGTAGCAATTGAGTAAGCTGATTTGAATTCAGGAACATATCAAGAGTCTTACTGTGATGGTTATAAATTTGTAAGTTGTGTTGCCATGGCAACAGTAGCGTTTCAAAATGGCGGCTAAATCAGCTTTAAACTGAAATAACTTGTAACAAAGCACGGTGACCCCCATTTTTTATTTTCTTAAAAATTTTCTATTGACATAAGAAATATTTTTAGCGTTTTAGAAAAAATTCTGTTGATTGAAAATTTTTTTATTCTAAGAATTCATGTTTTTCCAATTCAAAAAAAATTCAATCAACAGAAATTTTTCTAAATCGGTAAAAATATTTTGTATATCAGTAGAAAACTTTTAAGAGTATAAAAAATGAGGGTCACCGTACTTTTTTACAAGTTATTTCAGTTTAAAGATGATTTAGCCGCCATATTGGAACGCTATTGTTGCCATGGCAACGTAACTGAAAAATTCATACTTACCGCAATTAGACTCTTGACATGTTCCTCGACTCAAGTGGACCTATTTAATTACTCCAAGTAATAATTATTTGTCAGAAATATGACCTAAACTATGTATTTTTCGATTTGAATGAAAATTGTACGGAGCCACCTTAATACGGCCAATTTTGCAGCAATAACGTTACTTATTGGATGACCGGTTTTAAAGAACTCCCTTATTTCCAGCAGTATGTCAAATGATACCATCAATTTGTCTGATATGTTGAACAATCCTTAAATTTTAGAAAACATTGTGTTTATACCTGTTATTTTAAACAAAGTTTATAAAATAATTGGAAATGTAACATTCCATGTGTGCTTATGAAGTAAAGAGCTCCTACATTTTAGCCATTGTTTTTTTATAGAGGCCAAACTTGTGTCCCACCAATTTTAAGTTACGTCTACTTACCGATATCGTACGGTAGAGACTGGTGTATAGCCTTGCATTCCTTATTTTGACACACTTTAACCTTTATCGCAATGGTTTTGAAAGAGTTGAGCTCCGTCAGTAGGTAAGATTTGCCTTTTTGACCCGGATGTCTTATAGCTGAAGATAGATCGCTGTTGCACAATTGACAATCAGTGTTATGTGGAGCGAATTCTTCTGGCCACCCTTTGTCTACCAATCCTAACAAACAGTTAGCATCCATTTTTGATATACGTTCCAAAACATCTTTACTCACATTGTAGGGAATCTTCCTGGATAATGCTAACAATACCGACGACCTTCTGGAAATGGATTCATTACCTAGTTGTTCATCCGCCACAACATCAGGAATGACATCGCCTGAAACATTGACAGGAGATCGTACGTCTTGCTCTTCTTGCTTTGTGACATCCTTATCAGATCGTAACTTTAAAGCACATTTTAGCATGTGCAGATGGGGGCAAATAGCTTTCACCCTAGTTTGCTTAGCCTTTGACATTATCCCGTTACAGTCCTTTCCACTGCAGACGAAATGTCCATCATCCACCTTTTGCTTGACATGGCAAAATCCTAGAGGATTGCTAGCAGTTGGTCTACCATAAACAGCATAACAGTTTTCTGACAGTTTAATAACAGGCGCCTTTATATAGTTATTACTCTCACGGATTGTGATGGAAATTTCGTGGCGGATTTCTTTTGTGCATGAATAAGCAGTAAGGTCTTCTTCCAATATGTTAAAAAAGTCTTGTGGAAAATCGACATTGGCTGACGCTTTATCTGTGTGTTCGCACCTTAAAGGAAATTGTATTTAAGTATTCAATGATTTTTATGCTTAAGTGTTTATGAACTTTACCCAACTGAAAAAATCTAGAAAACATGGAAAACCATCCTATAATATTTTATCGATTAACTCAGTTCCCACTTTTAATTCACATAAAATTTGTCAAAAGTCCTTATGTGAAAGATAGTCATTAAGTTTTGTTTCAATTCCATGAAATTAAAAATTCAGTAATTTTTTTGCATCTTTTTTACCTTTCTTAAAATCTCGATGTTTCGCGTTTTTTATCAAACAATACACTCCCCCCACCCCTGACAATTGTATATTTTGACGCTTTCCTTCAAAATTAAGTAGTCATTGTCATTTGAAAAAATATCAATGATGTGGCCAAATTTTTGCTTTGTATGATGCCTTTAATGGCCTGTCACACAGTGCAATATGAGATGTAAAATTGCATGTTTCCATCACAGTTTGCGAATATATTTTTAACACACCAAACATTTGTAACAAATTTACATCTCTTAAGAGTAGAATTGCTTTGCAAGTTGCAAGAAAAATTGCACCGTGTGACAGGGCCTTTAGATACCTGGTAAGGTTTTTTAATGTTGGCAGCCTTCATTATGGGCAACAGGTAATAACGCACTTTTCTTCATTTTTTCTATAAAACTCTTCTATAGCCAAAACTATAGTGAGATTTTATATTATATAAACCTTATATATTTTATACAACTCTTCTATAGCCAAAACTATAGTGAGATTTTATATTATATAAACCTTATATATTTTATAGATAAGAAATATTGAAGATGATTTTGAAAGTAAATGACGTGTCATAAGTTTAGCCTTTGTAAATTAATGATGATTCGACAAAAAGTATTTTCTAGTAAGTACAGGCGGACATATTCATTCGATTATTATTAATTTCAAAATGTTATTGCCTCCAAGTAAAGTCTGCTCATTTTGATTTGGCGAGTTGCATGCAGTTATGCAGGCTATATCATGCAGTTTGTAATTTAATATGAAATTTCAATGCGTCAAGCAGTATTAAAATGGCCTAAAGTCTATTATTATTCATTGTACTATATTCCTGTATTCGCATTGGTTGAGAGCGTACAGATAATTCAACCTAGTACCTAGGCTTCTATCCACGCTCCCGGCGCCCTCCCGCTGCGAAAAAAACGGTCATGGCTTTATAGGATACCCTAAAGGTCGAAATGTCGAGAGAGCACTGGGACCGAGTTGCCCCTGTGCTGTGATTTTGTGTATTTCTCACTCACTGGGACTGTGTCTACTTCACCAAATTTAGCCAAAGCGCGAGCCCGAAGGGCGAGTAGTACTTTGGTGAAGTACTTTGGTGAAGTAGATACAGTCCCAGTGAGTGAGAAACCCAGTGCTCTCTCGACATTTCGACCTTTAGGGTATCCTATAAAGCCATGACCGCGACAATCTCGTACCCAGAGCCAATGCCAGCCTAACCCGCGAACAGGCATTGCTCTGGGTACGAGATTGTGACCGCGAAAGAACCCCAGTATTGTCTGGTCACGTGATATCCCAGATTGTGGGATATAGAGTAATTTGTCATTAGGGTGGGCACGTAAGGCTGACAGTTTGCTTTTCAATTCGCGTGTGTTTGTCGCGTGTTCGTTTGTTAAATGAACTTTATGAGTTCATGGCAATGCTCGTCTTGACAAATGATTTGTACGTTTGCCCACGTTTACACGCACACGAATTACTGGACGCACACGAATTAGTTTTTTCTTCACCCCAGTTTATTCTGAAGGATAATTTTTGCTCATATGAATAAAAATATTTTATATTATTGACGCTTGACAAATAAAATTCGAATAACAGAGGTGTTACAATCATTAGACTAATGTTTAAAAATGTCAATCATATCTATAAATACACAGCAATTAGTAATAATACAATTTGTCTGCATTATGTGATAACCAAACGCGTCGCACAACTTGTATTTAAAATTATAATGCGATGTGAAAAGCTAGCATGGTACACCAATTTATGGATCACAGACTTTAGAACCGTAGTCCTATCTCAAAATATATCTTTTCTTAACACGACAAAGCTTAATAGTCCGTTCTTAATGAAACAATACAGTAGTAACGATTTTAAAACATTTACTGACAAAAGTAATCAATCGTCCCACCCCTACTTCGTAAGGCAGCCGAGCACTAATCACGTGACCAGACAATACTAGGGTTCTTTCGCAGAGGGAGGGCACCGGGAGCATAGATAGAAGCCTAAGTACTAGGTTGCAGGTAATTATGCCTATTTCGGCGCATACAAATCTCGTATCTGTCAAAGTCAAACGTTATTTCTGTTATTTTTTTAAAAAAAGTTAAAAAACTATTTGTTTTTTATTTGTATCCACATCGCCGATTTTTCGTGCAGAATGAATAATCAAAGAATTATTGAATTCGGCTTTCGCAGACGCAGGATATCAGATAACGCTGATATAACGCTTTCGGCAGATAACGCTGACCTCGGTCTGAATAACTCTGAGTCTCTTTCTCAGCCTTATCCAATAATTCTTAATTATACATCCTGACTTTATTATAACGCTATTAACGTGTCAAAATTTTGAATTTTAAAATTAAATGGCCACACTGAAAAATAGTTGAATTATCTATTGTCTTCGTGGTGGGCCGAAACGTTAAATGACTGATTTATTTTTTTAGCTTCGCTCTTAATGAAAAGTAAATAAAAAGAACCACCACGACAGCACACAACAGACATTAACATTACACACAAAAACATGCATAGACAAAACAAATGGCTGGGACACCACAACAGCAAAAGCCAATTAGGGTGGGCCCTTATTAAACAAACAAACACAGTGACTACACTATACTGGTTGTAAACGTGAAATTTCATATTATGACCTTTTATATTAAACTATTACGGGTCCCATACCGTAGAGGCACGGGCGTAACCAGATCGTTACTTCGGGGGGGGGGGTTATTCCTAGATTTACGTTTTGCATGACTAATTTCTTTTAAAAGTGATTTTTGCAGAAAAAATCATCGACCAAAACGTGAATTAGCATCCTCTACACAGACCTACGACTGTGGCTATAGATACCCCCTCACCTCCATCAATCTTGTTACGACCATGCATAGAATATCAAGCACATATCACTAGACATTACAAATAAGCATTTTTTCCTTTTTTTGTGCTCTCCTAACTTCCTGAGTGCTCAATTTAGTCAATTACTCCAATTTGAAAAAATGTACCTGAATATATTCACAATTCCACTATTACAAAATGTTGCTCTTTTGTCCTTGCACTTCTTATTAAAGCAAATCCACTTTCCTTCTTCGTCTCTTGACACAAGGCATCTGTCGTTTCTGTATGTCGTGCGCACTGACAAAATGTGGTCGGTTATTTGAACAACCTCTGGAATATTTGACTTTTTCTTTTTTGATTTCGGTACGTATGAACCACCAATAGCAAAATTACAGTTAACACAGTGCGATGGTTTGTATTTGTTATAATACGAGTGATTACAATTGCTGCATAATCCAGAACCACGTTTTCCCTTCGAACTCATTGTGCGTCTACTGGCATTGAAGAAACATTTGTCAGAGATATAACAGAACCCAATAAACTCATCAGTCACACAGACATAATACGTCTAGTTTGTCTGACAAAATGTTTCAATTTTGTTACATTTTTATTGTTTATACATGCCAGTGTCGCCCAATGACAATAAACAACCTGGGTATTATTGAGTTAATTTATTGTTATTAAATTGCCTATCTGGTACATGCAGACTTATTGTCTCGGTTAGATCCTTGGGACGCTAGCAGTGTTCAAGATTGTTCACCATTTTCAGTTCTATGCCAATATAACACTATTAATAACAGTATTATCCATTTTAAAAAAAATTCTCACTACAGATTTTAATCTCAGGTTGAGAGGTCTCAGGTTGGCCAAATTCCATAATTTATATATAACCTAACTATCTATAGATCATTTTATTTTTCTACAATGAGAGTTCATTCTGAACTTTCATTGGTCTGATGCTGTGTGTTATTATAGTATACACGCACAGATGAAGTCATCCGATGGCGTGATTTACTTTAGCAAAATGTTTTCGCGGTTTTTATTTAAGCTTTTTTATTCTATAAAACAAATAGATTTCATTTTTGCGTTTCTGTACCGTAATAGAGCAAAAAGTCCTTTTATGTCCTTCGCACTTGACGACGTCTGTGATCCACTACAGTACAGACGCACGCAAAAATGAAATCTATTTAGTTAAATACAATTTACGAAGATGTTTGGACGTCTTTTTTACACACTGATCTCTATATATTACTGAAAATACGTAATGATTGGATAACCTGTCGACCTAGGGTTTAACGCACGTTTTTTATGTGTTATTAGAGATTGTTGCAGTCTGCGGTTTGCAGTATCTGAAAAGCTATTTTGTCAGCATAACTTATAAGTTACATATGTTTCAACTCTTGCAGAAAGATTGTAATTCCTTCGGAGGAATTCGACTCAAAAACAAAATTCCTTGCAAAAACAAGGGCAGCGTTCGGAGGAGGAACATTCAATCTGAATGATCAATATGTTGGTCGTCTTGCTAGCTATTACATGTACTTAAAGAAACAGTATAACAAAGAGACCACTCCAAAGCGATACTTCGCTGCTGAGTGTATCAGGCTACAGTCTACTGGATATTGGTGTCTTTCCCGAGGAGTGAGTACATCTCTTCAATATTTCCATTCACGCTGCTAGCGTTATGTATTTTACTAGAATCATACTGTATGCTTTTGAAAATGATGTCTTTTGGTTGGCAAATCTACCCGCTATCTCTTCCTCGCTGCCTAGAGAGTATAGCAAACAATTTGTATTTTTTAACAAAATACCAATAAATCATCTTTTATCTTTCAACCCACCAAACATCCACATAATTATTCACCACAGACTGTAGCGTGAACATTGCACTGGTGGGAGTCAGAGTTTTACCGACTAACATGTACTCTGTAAATAATCAATTACAATATTTTTACATATGGAAAACTATAAACTGTGAATAAAATTTATTTTTACCGACGACCAATTTTAACTTTGTCGGTAAATTAACAATCTACGCACAGTTGACAAGTTAACGATTTTACACAGTAAATTACCGACTGACTCAGGGTTTTATCGACCGTCCAGTGAAACGTGCGTTTCACCACCCCACCCACCCCCATCCTTTCCCGCACGCAACGCCCCTGATTGGAGTCTTCGTGTAACATATATTAATATTCTCACCATCATATGGTTATATAGATGCAAATTAACCCGCAAGGTAAAATGTTGCCACATGATGAACATAAGCATTTGTTCACCGACAACGAGTTGTTCCAGTTTGAAGTAAAATTAGATCCAAAGCTAATTGCTGATCCACATCACCTGTTATACGTCTGCAGGAGGTATTTAACACGATTTAATTAATATTTACAATTAATAACCACTAAAGAGTCTCTGTTCTGTGATAGGCAATTCAGATAATGACTTGAATAATTAATTAGATCAAACTTATGAAGAAAGGCATGAAACGTCATGAACCAGGTGCCGCAGAAGCCATGAGTTAGAGGGATGTATGGGTGCGTTAGCGACTAAAATTCGACGTATATAAGTAATGCCTTACAATTAAAAACCCTTCCTCTTTTTCCCGGTATATAATTATCTCTTAATTTTATTCACTTATATACCATTTTCTCAATGTTAAAATGTTCATTTGATTACACAGGTTTGCTGAATCATCTAACGACTTAAAAGTCAACTCCACATCGTTTAAATTGGCAACGGCTTTTGCTATTTTAAGACTGATGAAAACAGACAATGAAAACTCATGGGGTAATTACGCACACACATACATACATACATTCTCTTGCATTCTGCAAATTTATTGGTTGAAATACTCGTCATATATCAGCTCATCTACAGGTAATATATATACGGGCCAGAATCATCTTTTGCAGGTTAGCAAGTACTTTATAAAAAATGGAAAATATTTATAAGGAATTAGTGCCGAAATGGCAGCGAAAACATGTTTAATTTTTTAGTCAAATATCAATTATTATGAAATAGCCGTATAAAAAAACAAATATATTCCACTCAGAAAGGTTTCAATATTTAAATAAAAATAGTATCTGTATATCTTTCAGTCGTTAAGACTGAAATACTGTTCATAAACTTTTAATTTACTTAAATGCAAAACAGTACAAAAACACATGCACCAATATTTGTGGCATGTTTTGACATGGATTGTCACATTAAATATATCCCATAATATAACGTGTGTGAACTAAATATATTAGTTATAACGATCCACAAAATAAAAATAGAAAAACTTTCAATGTTACATTATTTTAGAATTTAGTTAATCATATAATGATAATATATATGCCAACGTCCGAGCACTTTATTTATACTTTTAGATGAAAGTACCATTGGTCTTTTATATTCACCCATGACTGAAAGAAATATTGGTAAATCTCTAACAATTGACGTCCTCGCAAAAGCACAAGGTGTTGATACTCGCCTTCATCCAACAATCGTTGCTGGAGGCGATCAAAATCAAACCGGTACATCAATGTGAGTAAACCTCGGGCATATCAATCGCTAAGTCATTTATTGCATTTTTACACAATGCCCTTGTTTCATGGTTGTTTTATTGCCATATAGTTCTTGAACAAAAACCTGTTTCTCTTAGTTTTCACTATATCCGTCCATCCTCAGCCATATTACTAAAAAAACTAGCCATAAATGGATGATGGAAGTGACTTCATTGTGCAAAAACTCGCTAAAATCCATTTAAGTTACAAATGACCTGAACAGTTGTAGTTTTTGCAAATACTGAAAAGACACATGCGGAGATTCGCAAAATTAGTTATACTTGAAATTTATTTTAACAGGGTGGCCCATTCGGCGGACAGGGGGATAAATAGGAGGGCCTGTTAGGTTCAGTTACTTATTAATAATAGGTTTGTCATTCTGGCGTATCGAAACGAGTGTTGTATATGCTATATTTTTGCTCATTCGGCGACGGCGATATTTGAAACTGGAATATACGTTTTTCGATCGCATGCATATATATGCTGGGGCACAATTACTAAGTGTCTCTAGGCGAGAAAAAAGTATGGGCTTAAAGCGGCCGCTATAGGCATTGTTTCTAGCCTAGCGTTAACTGCACGTGTGCATGTACTGCCTATGAGCACACTGTCAGACAAAACTTCCATGTACGACTTTTTTTATTGTCTAGCTATTTTCGTTAGGAAAATGCACTCTATAATATATGCACTCTATATAGTGTAGCAAAAGTTTCCTCCATCAAAGTCAAATTCAAAGGCAAATTATAGTAACTTAGTATAAATATAAACGAGGAATTTACGCGTATATCGCGCGAGACACTGTAGGATCAAAATCTTGTCAGCTTTTAAATTGATTTTGTAAACGTTTTCGGAATATACTTGGCATCCATGCTACATTTCTTTATCATATCTTATATACAATATTCATTCATATGGTTCATTCGTTCATATGGTTTTATACCTTTTAGCCCCAAAATACGGGAAATCTTGTCAAAAACAACTTTGCTGGTGATGATTGATGATCCTGTAATCACCAATAATCTGTCAGAATTCTTACTACAAGCCCAGAGTGGACTTGCAAGTGGATCAAAACATTCTGGCATTTTAAATCCACGAGGCAACCTGTTATTAACATCTAATTTCAAAACTGGAGACAGGTAATACATATACACAAGGGTCGTTTGCGACCGTTCTTAGAACAGTCAAAATGAAAACGATATAAACTATAAAACTTCTGATTGAATGAAGTTTTTTTGCCCTTAGCCTTTAGGCGAGGTTTATGAATTATGCTGGTTTTTATTAAATTGTGTATACAAGTCGGAAGTTTTATAAAATAATTCGGAATGGAAACGCTCGGAAACGACACCATAGCAATAGGCATAGGTACCTGTATAGCCCAAAGGTTATTTTGTTTTCTTTAAAATATACAGGGTTGATGGACGTGTTCTCGAGTTCCGATATAAAAAAGGAATCTTCACACGGGAAGACGACGAGAAGTTAAAGTCAGGAATTAAATCGATCGCTTTGCAAAACACGGTAATTTAGTATTCTCGAATTCTTTGAAATATATATTTTCTGTCTGCTGCATGCGGGTGGACGCGCATTTTATTTCTATCATATTTTTATTAAGAGTTATATCGTGATATTAAAAATGTTGCAAAACTAGATTGGCTTCACACAAACACGTACTAAATTTACAGTCTATTCTTTTTTTAAGGGTTTCGTTCTTGCGTGGTCCATCAAATACAAAGAAGCATGGAAAGCAAATTGTGAAATAATTGAAGATGCTCTTTACGATATTCTCACGCGCATTCTTCCCAATCACCAAAATCGCTGGCGCAAAGGGATGTCTGCAGTTTTGTCAGCACATGCAGTGGTAATTCTCAACTGAACATAGATAATTAACTGCATCGTGTTAAATACTGTCTTTTTAAGTACTATCTAAAACACGAACAGGATTGCATGATCAGATATTAAACGCGAGGCGCAGCAAGCGGCTTATTTTTAACACATAAAGCACGAATTGCGAGTATTTAAATGGTTTAAAACACGATCCTTTACACAGTTTCTATCTTCCTTGTCAGTTTGTTTGCTAAACAATTTTCAATATAGACGTTGTATGAGCCGAGAAAATCGAGGCAAAAGTATTGTGAAAATCTACGTGTGTTTTATCACATATGAAGACTGCTTCACGGCTCTGATTTCCTTTCTGTTTTATCATGAATTATTACGAGATATGAATACTTGCCCCCTCCAAGTATCTGACGCTAGAGATCACTGACGGGTGCGGTACATATCGAGGTCCAAATCTCATGTTGAAATTTATATTTTTCACATAAATAGTTCTATGGTTCGTTAAGTTTACAAACGAACACGACATGTTTGCTTGAAAACATTATCGCGCAAGAGCTGTACAAAAACGAAGACGACAGCATCATCAAGGAAACGGAAAAAAATATCCTTGGTAAACTAGACAAGGAAGGTGAAATGGTAAGTTAGTTAAAAACGTCAAGAAACAAATAGAAAAATACTAATACAATAACCAAATTTATTTGATATAACCCCTGTCGAAATTGTGTATCTCTGAAGTTCTATGTTTTCAAAGCTATAATTAATGATGTAAATGCGTCAATCTATATTTCAGATACTTTCATGGTTAAATCCAATAGTAACAATTAACATCAATGGAGAGATATGTCAGGCAATTGGTGTAAAATGCCAGGTTTTAAGATCATTTTCTCAAGTTAATTACGAGGTATAAATTAAATTAGCATACCAGAAGACTATATGATACTTCAAAAAATCTTGAAGTTCAAAATTTAAACAAAACTTTTGTATATATATATATATATATATATATATATATATATATATATATATACATATACATATACATATACATATACATATACATATACATATACATATACATATACATATACATATACATATACATATACATATACATATACATATACATATACATATACATATACATATACATATACATATACATATACATATACATATACATATACATATACATATACATATACATATACATATACATATACATATACATATACATATACATATACATATACATATACATATACATATACATATACATATACATATACATATACATATACATATACATATACATATACATATACATATACATATACATATACATATACATATACATATACATATACATATACATATACATATACATATACATATACATATACATATACATATACATATACATATACATATACATATACATATACATATACATATACATATACATATACATATACATATACATATACATATACATATACATATACATATACATATACATATACATATACATATACATATACATATACATATACATATACATATACATATACATATACATATACATATACATATACATATACATATACATATACATATACATATACATATACATATACATATACATATACATATACATATACATATACATATACATATACATATACATATACATATACATATACATATACATATACATATACATATACATATACATATACATATACATATACATATACATATACATATACATATACATATACATATACATATACATATACATATACATATACATATACATATACATATACATATACATATACATATACATATACATATACATATACATATACATATACATATACATATACATATACATATACATATACATATACATATACATATACATATACATATACATATACATATACATATACATATACATATACATATACATATACATATACATATACATATACATATACATATACATATACATATACATATACATATACATATACATATACATATACATATACATATACATATACATATACATATACATATACATATACATATACATATACATATACATATACATATACATATACATATACATATACATATACATATACATATACATATACATATACATATACATATACATATACATATACATATACATATACATATACATATACATATACATATACATATACATATACATATACATATACATATACATATACATATACATATACATATACATATACATATACATATACATATACATATACATATACATATACATATACATATACATATACATATACATATACATATACTACATATACATATACATATACATATACTACATATACATATACATATACTACATATACATATACTACATATACATATACTACATATACATATACTACATATACATATACTACATATACATATACTACATATACATATACTACATATACATATACATATACATATACATATACATATACATATACATATACATATACATATACATATACATATACATATACATATACATATACATATACATATACATATACATATACATATACATATACATATACATATACATATACATATACATATACATATACATATACATATACATATACATATACATATACATATACATATACATATACATATACATATACATATACATATACATATACATATACATATACATATACATATACATATACATATACATATACATATACATATACATATACATATACATATACATATACATATACATATACATATACATATACATATACATATACATATACATATACATATACATATACATATACATATACATATACATATACATATACATATATATATATATATATATATATATATATATATATATATATATATATATATTTGTCTTGAAATTGCAGAAACTTAAGACTTTTCTAAAGAAAGAAACTGCTGGCAAGGAAATATCGGCACCATTGGCCATAGAAGAAACATGCACCTTAAACGACCTGACCAAAAGGACGCCGGAACTAACAAAAATGACAAAAGTGTGGAAAATACCTTTGAAATTTCTAAAGAATTCCACACATCACGCAATCAATAGTAAGAAATACGTCAATAACTGATTACTATATACCATGTTCAAACGTTTGCACAGGTTCGAGGGTTTATGTTAGAGCCAACAGCACAAGCTCTAAAAAGACTGATTCATGAATCATGAATATTCACAGTTTTTCAGACTTAGCCAAATGATACAAAGATATTACTATTACATAAAAAAAAACTATTGTCAAATTTTTAACAGATAAACTCAGTTTAAATTGGAAATTGGAAAACCAAGAGTCCAACGACAGTGTCGATGGCGAAGCCTCTTGCCCCTTGACTGATCATGAAGTGAGTGCCATCCAACAAATGGAATATGACATTCTAAGGAACATTGAAGGTAAATATTTAGTTATGCCTAAACTTGGAAAGTTGGGAGAGTACTCAAATTAGATAAATGGCATTATTACTTATTGAAAATATTTTAGGAGTTTTGATTAGTTAAGAGCTAAAGGTGAAATCATCATATCCGCTAGGTAGTTGCCCCAATTTGGGGTTGAAAATAAATATACGACATTATGAGTCATTTCGTCGTATATTGAAAACAAATATACGACATTATGACTCATTTCGTCGTATATTGTTATGGCATCATGATATAATTTATGCGGCTTTTGACTGACATTGTAATATGACAATTGTTTTAAGAATATTTTTTCGTATCCTGATTGACTTATTAAAGTTTCCAAACAATTTCATGCTGTCCCATTATTAGCAGCTTGTGTCTTCTTACTTATAAAGCAACCGTGTAATTAAACTGAGTTTAAAATATTTTCAAAACATGATTGAATTCGGTTCTTGCATGATATGAGGAATTATTATGCCTCGGTTTGTGTTATCTGCCGAAGCCGAAAGATAACACAAACCAAGGCCTTAATAATTCCTCATATCCTGCTCGACCTCATTCAATAATTGTTTAATATATTTTTTATCGGCTTCTTTATAAAACGTTTTGAAGTAATTATTGTAAAATCGGTTGTTAATTTTTTTTGCATAAAATTTTTCACCCTATATTTACAGCTGGCATGATCTATCAAACTGGAGAGTTCCACAAGTCATTTTCATTTTGCAACATCAGGGTCTGTGTTGTACATATACATGCAGCCAATACAACATGACTGCTCATGTTTTAAATAGAACAAGAATGTTAAAATCTATATTGCTTCTTTACTTTCCAGATTCTTAATAATAATTGTACCTGATTTCATTTCCAGAAAATAGAAGTGAAAATTTCCAGCAGGGAGAGCAACCTGAAAGTGAAATGGCAAATGTGAGTAAAATTTTGCAAACAAATTTTTTCGTAACTGGCCTTTTTCGCCTAAATTTTATAATACCTAAGTGTCTATTAGTTTTATTAGTGTATGTCAGGTTTATATAGATGTTTAAGGTAACATTTAAATTACATTATATGTTACATAGTGTTTGACGCCAAATACCAAGCAGACATGGAACCTAATGAGTCCTAATAAAAAAAGGGTTTTTCAAAAGGTAATTGCGTTAAAAAACACCCAAATTGTATGTGCTAATTATACAAGACCCTGATTATTATGACCATGCTCGTGATTGTATACAACCTATAATTTTAAATTATAAAACCTGTAGGGATTTGAGGCTGCCATAAAATTTGAGGCTGGCAAAAATGACGATGATGATGATGATGAAGATGATGACGATAATGATCATCATGATGATAACGATTATGATGATGAAAACAAGGG
Organism: Muricea muricata; assembly: GCA_963855995.1. Taxonomy (NCBI): domain Eukaryota; kingdom Metazoa; phylum Cnidaria; class Anthozoa; order Malacalcyonacea; family Plexauridae; genus Muricea; species Muricea muricata. The sequence continues at coordinate 55,409,665 of OY979716.1, read as the reverse complement.
ATCATGTCAATCATCTACACGAGGTAAGTTATATTATTGGAAAATAATGAAATTGTTTTATATGAGAGTTTTTGAAAAACATGTATCAGGTGGTGGCATTTACAAGCAGGCAGATTTTATTACTGTTTTGCCTATCAGAGCTGGTTAAGAGCAATTAATGATTTAAATGTATGTGTGCTTTTATTGTCATCTATATAATAATAACAAATACTCTTAAGTCAACAGTACAGTTTCTATCTTGACAGATGTAACATTACTTTGTGATAGCTTTGTACACACATTCTGTCAACATAGAAAATGGACTGTTGACTTCATAATAATAGAATTATAGTGATTCAACCTTATCTAAATTACCCAAAATACCTTCAAAGCAGGCGACCCAACCCACCCCTTCCATATTTGTCGATCCCATGATACTTAGATTTTTTTACTTTGTCAGTTGCTTAGCTGAGTGTCTTTGGTTTCTTGCACCCTAACTAAATCAATTTCAAAATTTGAAGGTTTTGCTTAATTATTTAATGTAGATGGGGCTAAGAAGAGACTCTATGCAAAAGGGACTGTCGGTGTTTTGCCACGAAGAGGTATGTAAATATTGAAAGGGGCTGCGATCAGTGACGTTTGTGTTCACTCAAACTTAAATTATACATCCAGTCATTTTTATTATCCATGCAAGTCAACTGTTATTTTCTGGCTAATAAGAATGCTGAACAGTTAAGTAATACTGTATACACATTATGACAATATGTTTGCCAAATGTAACTAATTGCTTTGAATTGTCAATTAATGTCAATCACAAATTATAAATTATAGTGAGTGCAAGAACTACAAAAAAGTCCAAACAAAGTAAGGATGACACATGCCAGGAATGCCAAAAAGAAGTCCCAGAAACATTTATGTGGGTTCAATGTGATAATTGCAAATGCTGGTATCATGTGTAAGAGGCATTTTTATATTTTATTGAAATTCTCTGCAATTCCAATTTACCAGTGCAATATTTGTTCTCTGTTTGTTCTTACTAATGACATAATTAAGTAAACTTAATTTTTAGGGTATGTACAAGTCTTACAAAAATACCAGGAAAGGAGGAGAACTGGTACTGCCAACAATGCAGCTAATTTTAATTATGGTGCCATATTAAAATTGTTTTGAAAACATATTATAGTTAATAAAACAGAATTCATTTGGAACACAATTCTTAATTGTTATTTTCTTATGTTTGCATGTTTTGAGGAAATACTTTTATTTTTTTCAAAATTATCTGTAATCCCTTCCTTTCCCTTCATTTATGCTGGCTCAATACAATGTAATGCTGAAAAAGTATCATGCACCAAATATAATGAAATTTACAAAAATTGGCTAGCTATTTCATTCACATTAAATATTCCATCTCAGGTGAGATGTTGATACCATTTAAAATGTGGCTTTATAATCAACTTGTATGAAGCATGTTGTCTTCATCAAATGCCATCAAATCTGTGAAATTCAGACGTCAGGTGCCACTTTATATTTGCAGACTTGATGCAAGTTGTACATTCAATCATCAAGCTAAACTGTAAATAAAAAGTCATGACAATCAACTTGCATCAAGCCAGTTTACAACTTGCATCATCACGCTGGATCAAATAGTGCAATCTAGATATTGTAGCTTGATGAGTGCCAGGCAACATGTCTGCAGTAGACTGTTGTAACTTCTGCATTTTTGCCTGTTTTAATTAGTATTTCAAACAAATCAATCTGAGTGCCCATATATAAGTAGAGAAATACAGTTATAAATTAAATCTTTAGGGATTACATAAGATGTATATTCATTATCTACAGGGTGTCCCAAAAAACCCCAAAAACTATTGAAAATGATCTATTGTTAGAATTTCATTATGCCTAGCACTAAATTGAACCCACGAGTGGATAAACTATTGACATAACCGTCATAATTAATAGTAATACTCAGTGTTAACCATTTTTATGCCAGACAAAAAAACTAAACCTAGGAGTACATATTAAAAATGCAATCAAATTTTATGCATGGGTTATTTTTGCCTATTCAATTTGGTTTTTATAAAATCAATATTCCCATGAGCAAAACAAACGTACTTTACATATTTTACAAAGATATTTTAATTTTTTAACAAGTGCTAGGGCATTCAAATGTTAACAATAGGTGATTTCAATAGTTTTTGGGGGTTTTTTGGGACACCCTGTATAAGTTGTTTATGAATACACGACATTTTTGGAAAAGAATATATATATATAATGCCCCACATGTACCACTATTCAAGAATTTTCGGGAATGCATTGCGGTCTGGAATTGTTTAAAAACATAGCCAACATAACAAAGAATAACTTTTCCTCAAGGGCCACATGAGTCAGAATCTTAGAAGTTTGTGTATATGTGCATGTCGCATTATGCACGTTCATAACGCAGGTTCTGGGCAATCAACTCCGTATTTACTACATTTACCATTGTGTTGTTGCTAAATCCACGCCGAATATCTTTGGCGTTTGAATGCAATGGAATGCAGTCTGTCAAGAGATACACTGAACTAGATGTTCCGCCGTTATTCCGGCCAATCAATTGCATAAAAATATAAGGACATGTTCATGTTGCACTGCCAAGTGGCCCTATTGCCCTAGTGTTTATTATCTGTCTATTTATGACGACAAATCAGAAAGAATTTTCTTTTGAATTTACTTTTGTTATACCATAGCTTATGCTGGTAGTGTTATGCTTGCGCTAATGTTGATGCTTAAATTTTTTGCACAATCTCTGGTTTATTAACACTATAGCGATCATATTTGCCCTAAAGATGCGTAATTATAAGTAATGAAAACTTACCCAAATATATGCGTTTGAAATTATTTCGAAAACGTACTTGCCGATCTTTGTTGGCCGTACACTGTTTCTGATTTGGACTTATTTACAATAACGCTTAAAAATCACGAGGAAATCCCGCAACGCGCTTCAATAACAACTCTGATTGGTTTGATCCCTTCGATCCCTTGGGCAAGTTCTCGACCAATCAGCAATGGCCTTCCGAGAGGTGCTATCCTTCTGAGCCAGGCAAGTCGGTAAAGCATGCTAGCCTGGTCTATGTTATTGGCCCATAAGTACAGGTAATGCAAATATACCTGTGCTACCAACATCAACAGCAGTTACTAAACAATAACATAAAACACAATGTTAATTAACTGTTAAATCTAGTTCTCATACTGAAGAAACTGAAGTACTTTGTTAAAACTGAAATATTTTGTTAACATTTAACGGCAAAATTGTTGTTTTACTAAATTACACATAGCCCTTTTATCTTCCTTCTTGCCAACATTTTATAGTCATGTGAGTGATCTCAATATTCTGTGAAACCTGCATGTCCATACTTTAATGCGACATTCATGTTATTGTTGAAAGCATTTCTCGACGAATGGACTGTGGGAAGATGGAGGATATTAGAACAAGAGACAGCCTTGGGTAACTTTTGTTCATCATCATCCTCAAGGAACCTAATTGATATTTTCATCTTGCTTTCTATTGGAGGAATATGCCACAGACTGGCTGTAAACTTTAGCAATGAGTTTACCTTTAGGGAAATCCTCATTCTTCACGCCATCTGCAGATGTAATGTAGTCAAGAAACCATTGATAGGCTTGCCCTCTCTGCATGAGAACTTTGGTTGCTCTTGACAAAGGAAACAAACTGTTCTGCATTAATTTCTAGCACGTGATAAGAAAGGACATGATCAGCAACTTTGTGATGCCTTTTTAACAAAGACAAAAAGCCCAACATTTGCAGCCCTCTGCTGAGCGAATCCAGTTGATCATTCCTTTGCCTGACCAATTCATTGAAAATCAACTTGTGAACTAAATAGCCCTTATTTTCAATGGTTATTACTTCAGTGCTAGACCACTCAGATGCATTGATTACTTCCCAGAATGAATTATGTTTCACATGAACTTCAAGAACATAATTCAGTGCCTCTGGAGTTTGAACCTTATCCAGCTCCTCTATCAACTCCAGGAGGGTAGAGGTCACTTCACTCTGAGAAATATATATTCCTTGGAAATAATTAAATTTGAAGGATCTTCACCAAGCAAGTAATCAGCAACCCACTCTGCAAGAACAGGAAAACCTGGCCCCCCGTGAGCAATCATTGCTCCAACTACCTCAAACTGAATACCTTTGCTCCCGATTCCCCCTCTTGGAATTAACGCTACATCGCCTTCAAACAACCTTTTGATAGCTTCGTCCAAACACAACGAAAAAAACTCATTTCTCAATGCTCCAACATCAATCCCCATCTCTCCTGAACGAACAAACTTAACAGAGAGGTTTTTTGCAAGTCTCTCTGGATGCTTCAATGCTGTCTTGTAGGAACCCAAACATATGCACCATACATCATCCCTGTTTACATCCACCCTATATCATTATCTGTATCAATCGCATTACTGGCAAAGTTCATCAAAATAACATGCACTGGTTCATCGTATGATGTAATCAGAAGAAGATCATTGTCTGTTGAAGTGGTTGATGATGATGGTATATCATTTGGCTTAGTATCTTCAACATCTAACAGTAAGTGCACTGCTTCTTCAACATTGCCATTTGTAATTGTTAGTGCAGAGTGAAGTTCTGATTGTGATTTATCAGGAAATATATCAGCAAGTTTTTTCATTGCATCAGAACTCGTTTTCTCAGGATTTTCTTCTCCATCATTTATTTCAATTGTTTGAGTACCATCCTGTAAGATTGGTAATGCAAAACAAACAGTGACTAACATGCAATAAGCCTTTAGTTGCATTGTCTGCAAAGGAAACTTTGCAGGTGCTATTTAACCAACATTAAAGTGCAAGACTCTTCCCTTGATGACTAAAATCATCTGGCATTAGAGTTCAGTATAAAGTAGGGTGCATTCAGGTGCATTGCTGCTTAATGGGTAAACAAGGTGTGTGGTAAGTTTGTTTGCTTAACAAGATGTATGGTGAAATTGTTCAGTTAACCCATTGAAGAGCAAGACTCTGTTCTGGAACTGTCTACTTGTCATTCTGTAAACCATTTTTAAAAATGGTTAAGCACAGTAAGAGAACAAAGTAGGGTGCATTTGAGTGTTTTGCTGCTTTGTAGGGATTCATCAGAACCAATATTTTTAACTCTATCAGGATCCAGAACTGGCTGGAACTCAAGAAAAATTCTGGCTGGAACTACATGTAACCAGCTGGAACTGAGAAAACTGGTGCACCCCTGCTACTTAGTGGGGTAATTGATAGCTTTTGAGGAACTTCCTATAGTAATTCTTTAACAACAACTTTTGTCCTGGAATGTAATGTGTTTATAATTTGTATCTAAAACATTAATTTTAATGTTTAAGATGAATTGGCCACTACATTTACCTCAAGCAGTTGATCCAATTTTTGCTGAGAAGAGCTACATGGGAGATCCTGGAATGGTCGAAGCCATATAATCTTTTGGGCAAACAGACGACTGATCATGGCACCATCTAATTTCTGATCATGGCACCATCTAATTTCTGATCTTTTACTAGACAAGGGCGTCTGAGACTTGCTCCAACACCAAGCAGTACTTCAATTCTATGGAAATAATAAATTAAGAATTGGCTTCACCTCCTAGCTCAGTTGGTGGGAAATTGGACTAGCAATCAAAAGGTCATGTTTGATTAAGGATTTCCAGTGAAAAAGAAACCTTTTCAGCTTGCCCCCAATGTAATTTCAAGAAACAACAATAAACACAATGGTATGCAGGGTGTCCCCTCCCCCACTATGTTTTATGTCTTTACAATGTTACATTAGCAGGGGTGAATTTTAAATGCAAGTGTCCTAGTCACTTCTTAATTTAAATTGTACTTATTATAATACCTTGTACCTCCGACCACAGTGGTGTCGGTCAGCTTTTCTTTGAAGCAATCCTCGAAATATTTGATAACTTAATGTTCTGACCATGTTTTATTGACCACGAGTTCGCTGAGCACGTATCCTCGCTCCATGAGGTCTGCTATTTCTGGTGCACGTACGATTCTTTCTGCCTTCGAGTCAGGTAGTAACACGACATCCTTTGTTCTGAATATTTCGTCTCTTGCTCGAGGGCGATTGCTGTTCTGAGAGGTAGTATAAGGAGCGCTAGCTGCCCGTCGCCTCACTCTTGTAGCTTGGTTGGGTTGTCGATGACTAACTCCGCGTTGAAATGTTGGTGTACTGCTACAAGAAGACGACCCTCGCCTGAACAACGCTGAGAATTCTGCTGGTGTTGAATATCTGCTTGTACTTGAAGTGCCACATGAAGTAGATGTTGCACTAATACTACTAGTTGTGCTTCTGCTGGTGGATTGCAAATTGGATGGCGGGGTCGACCTATTAACGGATTGTCCAGATGGCAAAGCAGTGGGCGTCGAAAATGAATTATTAAATAGATTGTTCAACGTTTCCCGGAGCAAAGGATGGTACAAAATAGTGCCGACGAGTTCTTTTACTTTTCCTTCATCCAATTGTTGTGCGCCATCCATGTCTTAAGTTTCTATACTTCCATACTGGGAAGAAAAAACGACCAAAAACTACGAACAGATAACTTTTGCATGCTTTCTTTCCAAAATAATCAACGTGAAGCCCGCGCACGGCAAATCAAATTGTAATAATTTAGGTAAGAAGTACTTCAAGTAATCACGAGTAACATTTTCTAACCGCGCGATAAGGAACTCGTTCCCAGGGCAGACCTTATATAACAACACAGACCTTATATATTGGCAACAGACCTTATATAATGAAAACAGACCTTATATATCGGCAACATACCTTATATAATAAAAACAGACATTATGTAATGAAAACAGACCATATATAATAAAAGCAGACCTTACATACTGGCAACAGACCTTATATATCGGCAACAGATCTTATATATTAGGAAGAAACACATACTATATAACAAACAGAGACTATAATGGATATTTTAGACTTTTGTCCACTATGGTGCCTCATATGTTAGAACTACATTTGAGTGTACAGTCAGTAGCGAAGCCCGCCCAACAAATTGGTCATGCTATGCTAATATTTCTGTGTTTATAGACTGTAAAAGGAATCAATTTCCAATGAAATGCATAATGATAATGATTTAAATTTGACTAGCATAACTAACCTGTCAGGCTAGCTTTGCCACTGGGTACAGTTTAATTAAATCTTTATATCTAGTTTGTTTAGATTGTAAAATTGCCCTATCTATTATAGAATTATGAAAATTAAATAATGCCACTCTTTGGTGTTCCAAACAGTCTGGTAACATACCAATCATGGTCATTGATGGAGAAATGGTCCATGTGACTGTGGGGAACAAGATGTTGTTCAGCACTAGTATACAGAATATTGGGGAAGCAATTGTTGCATATCTGGCATCCTTCTATTTACTTGACTTTGATTATCCAAAGTCATGTGAAGTTGGATTATGTATTCTGCAACGAATCACTTTTCAAGATGAGAATATACCGAAGGATATTACTGCATCATTTGAAAGTGTGTTAAAATCATTTAATTCTTTCAGCAAAAATGCATGAAGTTACTCATTAGTTATAAGAAAAAGCATAATCCAAAAAAACAACATCTTGTAAACTCAAGATATGGTCAGTTAACGACAAGACAACAGTTTTATGGTGATGTTGTTTACAGGATGCTGTTTTTTTGCAGTATGTCTTTTCTTATATTTATTAAATTGTCTGCTGGTAAAGGTTTTTACTCATTAGTTACTTTATGCTATTTCAACAAATTGAACTTGCATATACAATAGCATGTTGCTGTTATACTGTATAACTTATACATCAGCTTCTCTATCGAAATAATATTGTGATATACCTACTGTATTATAAATAAATCTTGGTTTTCTTTCTGTGCTATACTGTATGTTGTTATGTTTAATGCACTTTTAATTTTTTTCAAAAAATCTTTCTTACAAAAAAAATATTTGGAAAATATATCTTGAGAAAATATTTCTTGACATAAGAATTCTTTCAAGATATATTTTCTTACAACAAGGGAATATTTCCTAAAAGGAAGAAATTATTTCTCAAAACAAAAAATGTTTGTATAATTATTTCTTGAAACAGGAAAATATTTCTAATTATTTCTCCAAACAAGAAAGACTTATAGAAATCATTTCGTGAAAGAAGATAATATTTCTTCGAATAAGAAATGCTTTAAGAAATATTTTCTGAAAAAAAGAAAATATTTCATAAGAAAATTTCTTATCAAGAAAAAAATTCTTGTTATTCTCCCAATCCAAATTTTCTTGTTCTGAGAAAATATTTCTCAAAACAAGATTTTTTTCTTAAAATAGGAAAATTATTTTTTGCTGTGTTTGCAAAATAAACGTACTTATTTGCTGGATTGTTTGAAGAATTTAAAGAAAATGGGGTAACTTTCCGATAGAGTTGACGAGGTGGCCAAGTGGTTAAGGCGTTGGACTGCTAATCCAATGGACTCTGTCCGCATGGGTTCGAATCCCAACCTCGTCATAGATTTTGCACAGAAAGGCTACAGATACAACTGCGTGTTGTTGGCAAATGTCTGGTTGTTTAATCACGAGTAACACAAGCCTTCTTTTTATATAAAAACATGCGCATATTCTAAATGGGAAAAAATTCCAATTTATGAACGCTTGGTTTTCTGATTGTTGGGGCAAGATGTGTCTCAATGGTTTCGTAATTCGATCCTTGCGGCTAACTTAATTATTTTTATATTTAAGTTTTTTTACACCCCTGTTCTTGTAAGCAGCCTGTGTGTCTAAATTTGCCAGCCTTAAACCGAGATAAAAAGTATCCATCCAAAAACACGGTCTATGCAGTAAATACTTCATTAGCTCAGCGTTGGAGCAGCAGTGTTGTGTACTTTTGGTCGTGTGTTCGAAAATTACATGCGACTAAAAATTAAACGCATTACTCACGAATTGTTTTTGAGAAAAGCAGCTAGTCGTAAGCGCTTTCTAAATGTATCACGTTTTGTGGAAGCTAGAAGGGGCATACTTGAATATCAAGCTACGAGCTATTTTTTATCATTTACATACTTTAAAAAGCCGCCTCATACCAGAATGCCATTGTATTTTCACCAAAAATCCGGCGAGTTGAGGATAAATTTGTGTTGCAATGGTTGCGCATATTTTATCAGCGAAGTTGAACAGTAGCTGGCCACGTCACCAAATGGATACGGTGTATGACAATAGATCAGAAGATTTCAGGCTCGAAAGCTGTTGGGGGTTTTCTCTCTTTTACGGAAGAATTCAATAAAGAGACTGTAGTTGTTCAACATACAAGCGGGTAAAGTTCGATTTGAACAGTTGCTTTCTTAATTATATTTTCTCTTTTCTCATCCAACTTTCCCTATTTTGTTCACTAATAGTGGATAAAACAATTTGAGATACAATCTAACACATTACTGAGACGTTAGCTACGTTGAATATTTCTACACCCAATCCAAACATTTGTGGGTGACTGTCCACTCTATCTAGAGAAAATCAGCTCACAGATTTTTTATTCATCAATTCTTTAATCTTCAATATGAGAACGTGCGCGTCCTTCGATAGCTCAGTTGGAAGAGTGGCGGACTGTAGTTTGCAGTTATTAGTTGGAAGAAGGCTGTGTTCCGTAGGTCGCTGGTTCAAATCCGGCACGAAGGAGGTTGATTTTAAACCGAAAAATCGATTCGACGTACATCAAAAATTGTGGCTACTTCAAGTCCGCAACAAACACTAAAGGACAGAACAGTGAGAACACCTCAATTAGAAACGTAATGCAAAATACATAAAAGACGACAGATATTTTTTTCACTAAACTACATTACGAATGACTGGGGTAAATTTTCATTGGAAAACAATAAAGGCATGGAAAAACACCACTGTACCCCCAGAACTAATGAGGCAGTACATTTGTGTGTAGAGCAAGCAATTGATCATAATGCTTTACCTTGGATGCCTCCACCAAATTCGTATATTTACTATTCGAATTGATCGCAACCTAAAATATGTTTTGGAAGTATGTATGGAAGTACGTTTTAGCCAAATACATTGCGATAAAAAATTGTTTTAAAATCATATTGACGTCTTTTCAAGAGAAAACGTAAGACAGGAGATTAATTTCTTTCTGTTGTTGATGTTTTATGTCCTTTGCTGTTTTCTAGGTGCGCACATTGCAATCTTACACAAACTTCAAAGGAATGCCTCGTTAATTTTCTTTTCTTAACTTTTCTGAAGGATTTCGTTTAAATTTTAAAATTATTGACCATACCATTCACGCCATTTAGCAAAAAGCAGTTCATCAACATTATCTTCTCAATAGAACATGTTTGCATGGAACCAAGAGAAATTCAGGAAGCGGATCGTACAAGCACTCGTGCTAAAGAATTAGCGGGACGGTGTTTAAATCTGTCTTCCTGTGAGAGCATAGGTTTGAATCCTAACAACCGCGACGCAATCGGCCATCACTACGTTAGCTTTCAAACGCTTTTGTCAATCTCACATGAAGGTAAACATGGCAGACCAAAAGCCCTAGATTCGCAATCACTGCGATAAACACTGAATCGAAGTTGCACTTGTCCTGTTACTTTCATCGATATCCCACCTATAATTACACTGTTAACTCCAAAAGTAGAGTGAAATAGAAACGTACAGAAAGACTCCGTTTTGATGAAATATTTCAATCCTAGTTTCGGAACATATTCTACGCAAACATTGGAGTAGATTTAACTCTTGATTGAAGCATAGAAAGATACAAGCACATGTGAGATTCGAACTCACGACCTTCAGTTTACTAGACTACCGCTCTACCCCTGAGCTAATGAGGCAGCACGTTTGCATGTCCAGCAATCAACTGATCATAACGCTTTATTTTAGTTCCTTCATGCAAATTAACCTTCACCAAACAAATTGATGCATTTACTATTCCAACTGACCATAACCTAAAATATGGCAGACGAAGGTTTTAATAAATTTCTGTCGGATATCATTTTATAAGTAAATTGATGTGTGTTAAAGAGAAAGAGAAATAAACGAGGTTATTTTCTTTTTTTTAAGTTTTATGGCCTTTGCTGTTTTCCTTGATACCCGCAATGCATTCTTGTAAAGTGTTGCATTTTTTTCTCGTTACGGTAAATTTGACCTTGAGTACATGGCGTTGTTCAGTTGAAAGAGGCTGAATTCTGAAAAATCAATATCTTGAACATTTTATTTATTAATGGAATTTTAATATAGTTTATGCCTGAGTTATTACCATCTCCTGAATAGCAAGCTATGTTTGATGATAGGTTTGTGAAGAACAATGTATAACAATTTTAAAAAATTTGCTTAACACACGCTAAACACCGCTGCATAACATCGTTCGGGATGCGAAAGCTCGCCTCATTAGCTCAGAGGTAGGGCGACAGTCTTGTAAACTGAAGGTCCTGAGTTCGAATCTCACATGGGGCTTAATTGCATTAATTTCTTTCATTGCAATTTTTCAGCTATCATAAAAGCTAAAAACATTTTTCTTTTTGCTCCGAATTGAATTTTTAACTTTTGCACCAGTATCGTTCATTGACACAGAAGTAAGCACCTCAATAACAGGAAATTATATTGGTGGTGCGGTGCATTGTTGTATTGTCTTGTCCATTTCTTGGTCGCTGGGTATCATCAGCTTTAAAAGAATAAGAATTTTTAAAGGTTTCTATTCATTTTCAAATTGATAATGCCATTCGCGGCACTTGACCAAAAGCAGCTCATCGAAATCACCTTCTCAATAGAACACGTTCTCATGGACTTTCGCAGAACCCTTCGTTGATTCTGCCATTCTCGTTCATAAACGTTCACACTCAAGGGACTGTACATTCTGTTTTATTTTTCCCAATTAAATCAAATATTATTCGCTATTTACAATGAATTATGACGTATGACCCTTTCATGTTACAATTACAGATGAATCATATTAAATCAAACTATTTTACATGAAGTATTGCCTTGCGCTACGTGGAGATGCGATCTGCGCTGGGAACCTACAACACCCCACCCACCTTGATTCATACGCGCTATGAATCAAGCATCGCCTTTGTCTTTGCTTTGGAAATTTCAGCAGCCGCTCGTCTTGGTCGTTCATGCAAGTTTCCCTCTGACTCAACTGCTGGGGAACCGCTCCTCTTATTTCCTTATCCTTCCCTACAATCAACTCTTGTACCACTGCTAATTTCCAATTACATCTTTTCTCACGTTCTCCAAATACCGTAATTACATCTCCCTTCTGTATTTTTCTTGATGTTCCTCCGTTTGTACACTTGTGGAACTCTCTTAGCCCAGTTAGATACTCACCTTTCCATCTTTTCCAGAAGTGCTTCAAGTTTAACGTTATGTACTTAAATCTCTCTCTACAACTAATCTCTCCCTGAACTGTCTCTTTCTGTGGAATAAAGTGAATTGCTCTGCCACATATCAAGTGTGACGGAGTTAACACTTTGCCCTCGAATTCTTCAAACGCATCTGTAAATGGTCTCGAATTCAGCGTTCCTTCCACTTCAACTAAAACTGTATTTAATTCATCAAGGGTCAACTTTGCATTACCTAACACCTTCCTAAGACATCTTTTCACACTGCCCACCATCCTTTCAAAGAAACCTCCCCACCATGGTGCTCTCTCCAAATTAAATCTCCAAGCTATTCGTTTGGTTTCTTACTCTGACTTCACTCTTGTCTGATTGTATAGTTTCCTCTAAGCTGTCTCTGCTGCCTTGAAGGTTTTAGCATTATCTGATACTATGAGATTGGGAACCCCTCTCCTAGCGACAAATCTTCTCAAGCAGCGTAAAAATTTTCAGCCAACAAATTACATACTAATTTTAAGTGAATCGCCCGTGTAACACAGCACAACGACAATGCTATATACACTTTGCTGGAACAATTGCCACCCTGATCCTGTTTGACAAAAAGTGGACCAGCAAAGTCAATTCCTACTTGTGAAAACGGCGCTGCCTGTCTGACTCTAAACTCTGGCAAGTCTGCCTGTGATGCTCTACCATACGACTTTCCCTCCAGCCATTTACACGTAACGCATTTGCTCACTATCCGTTTTACTATGTGTCGCCCTCTGACTACCCAATATTTCGTTTGTAATCTGCACAGTGTTGCACGCACGCCTGAGTGATGTACTTCCTCATGACATTTTGGAGCAATCAGCTCCGTCAATCTATGATCCTTCGGAAGGATAATTGGGTACCGGTTATCAAATTCTAAGTCTGAATTCTTCAATCTACCTTGACATCTAAGAATTCCTTCCTCTTCTTTCAACCTTAAACTAACACTAAACTGTGCATACTTCTCTTCTGCTTTCAATTTTGCTTGGGCTTCTTTTATCCAAATTCTTTCAGATTCAACTAACTCGTGAACAGTAAGTCCCCAAACTGTTTATCCGCAACCTCTTTTCCTGTCCTCAAATTTCGTATGAACCTCAATACCCACGCTGTCACTCTAAAAAGCTTCTCCAAATTACTAAATTTCTCTAGATCAATCACACGTTCTGGACTACTTTGTCGTTCAACCTGCACTATCAGTGTTGCTGATTTATGCTCTTCTTCCACTACTTCCAGACCTTTACTGACGTCTTCAAACTTTGGCCATTCCTCTTTCGGTTTTTTAAGCCACTCGGCCCCCACCCACCACAGCTTGTTGCTCTTCAACTGTGTACCTATATCTGCAGGATTCTCTTTACCTGGGCAGTGCCCCCACTCTCCCCTCCTCGTTAGTTTTAAAACTTCGTTTACATGGTGAGAGACAAATTGCTTCCATTCACCTCTATTCTTTATCCAGTAAAGAGCAGTCATGCTATCGAGCCAATAGTAAGTGGAACCTACGCAAACTTGATTTTCAAAAGCCTCTTTAACTGATTTCATGACCTGTGCAAGGAGTCATGCTGACATCAACTCTAATCTTCGTATGCTCGTGGGTTTCAATGGTGCTACCCTAGCCTTAGAGATTAATAGCCGGACATATACCCCAACACTCGTTCGGTAAACAAAGTTATAACTGCACAGTATGACTTCTGGCTTGCATCCCCAAACCCTATGCAGAGAACATTCTAAAACTTCTTCTGTTGGACTGGCATATATACAACAGGGAACAACTAATTCATTTACTTCAATTAGATCCTTACACCAAACCTCCCATTTCGTACATGTTTCTTCGGAAAATTATTGATCCCAATCGATTTTTGCTTTGCACACTTCTTGAAATAATACTTTGACATATACAATTAAAGGCCTAATTATCCCCGAAGGGTCAAACAGACTGGCTAAGACACTCAACAAATTTCTCTTTGTTGGCGACAACATTTTTGCCTTTCGACTGTCTTGGAAACCTCAAATTTAAACTCATCCTTAAGGTTGTCCCATACCTCCCCCAACACTTTATGACATTTAGAATCAGATCCTTTAATTCCTAATGATAATTTTGCATACATTTCAGCCTCCTCTTCTTCATTACTTTTCTCCTTGTCTACATTCCTTTCTTCTAAGTCAATCTGCTCACTCAATGTTTTGCTATTTGTCAGCCATTTCCTTAAATTAAACCCCCCCTCTTCCATCCTACATTTTGTCTTCTGATAAAACTTTAATGCCTGTTCTTCACTTTTTTTTCCACTTACTAGATCATCTACAAAAAAGCTTTCAAGAACCTTTAGGACAAACTCTGGGTCTAAATCATTATACTTTGAGATATGGTGCCTTAAAGTTGCATTTAGTAGAAATGGTGCAGAGTTCAATCCGAAAACTACACGACAGAATCTGCGAACAACCACCCCCCTATCATCATTTAGAATGTCATTCACCCACAAAAACCTCAAACAGTGTCGATCTTCTTTGTCTACCTCTACATTCAAAAACGCCTTTTCAATGTCTGCAACTAATGCTATCTTGTTTTCTCTAAACCGTATCAATATGCTATAAAGTAATGGGTTGAGTGATTGTCCAACATGCAAACAGTCATTGACTTATGTGTTGGACTTCGATCCTATAGAAGACGCATCATATACAATGCGTACCTTGGTTGTCACAGCATCCTCACGAATTACTGCCTGGTGTAGTAGTGTACTTTGTCTGCCTTTTCTAGACTTGTAACCTGTTCTATAATCCCCTGTTCTGCTTGTTGCTTGATTATCCTGTCATACTCCTTCAACATTTCTGGCTCCTTTTTAAGTCGTCGTAACTGATCTTTCATTCTAGCCTGACTATTCATGTAGTTGTCTGGAAGACTATAATGGTCCTCCTTCCAGGGTAATTTAACTGAATATCGACTGCCCGTAAATGATATTCTATCTAGAAAATGTTCATGTACTCTGTCCTTTTCGACTATACCAAATCCTTCAAAACTCCAAAGCCTTTCGATATTGCTTTCCAAGCTGTCACTGTCCCATCTCATTGCCTGCCCCACAAAATTTACTTGTGTCACTCCTGAACTTTCTACTTCTCTTCCTTTAAGAGGTCCTGATAACACCCATCCTAGTTCTGTCTGTATGGCTACTGGTTCTCCTGCCTTCCCTTTTCTTGTGTCACCTGTCTGGAAGCTCCATAGGTAGTCTGCCCCTATCAACACGTCTACTTCTTCCTGCAATTTCACAACATCAGAGAACCATATGCCCTCCAGATGTGAATAATGCTTCCGAGCTATTTCTACATGACTATTCTGCGCAGTGCAAATTTCTGGGACCACAAAAGCTTCTATATTCATAACATTCCCATTAACCAGTTTAAGCTCAAGCTCGACAACTTCCCTTTGTTCAGCCTTGGTCCGAACGTATTAATTCCTAAAATTTCCCTTCTTAAACCCTTGGGGGCAACAAGACTCGCAGCATGCGAAATTACAAAGGAGCAATGACTTCCCGCATCAAAAAGTACCTTAGGGACCTTAGCCTCCCTCTTTCCCTTAAAACCCCGTGCGCAGTTTGCAAGGCAACCAGACCACCTGTCCCTGCAAGCAAGTTATTACAAGGGCTAGCAACAGTACTAGTAACATTCTTAACTGTATGAGATTCTTGCTCATTCTTGTCAGTTTTTTCATCCCTTAGGCTAGCGTCACACAGGGCAACATGATGCGATCGATTGCAATTACAACACTTGATTTTAGAACTGCAATTACTGGTTCTATGGCCTTTGACTAAACATAGAAAACATCTACCATACTTCAAAACTTACATACTTCTTACGTGGTTTTGGATCCTCAACTCCATCACATTCTTCGTGAGGATGGTTCTTTAAACAGAATGCGCAACTCTTCTTGTCTTGGTTGGCCACCAATGCTGCTGCTGTCATGTTGTCTTGACCGCCTGTCGTTTTCCTGCTCACATATCCTGCATGGTCTCGCTCAGTTCTTGTAGCCACATCGTCATGTGCTTCTCGAAGCTCCAATTCTTTCTTGAAAGCTTGTAACATTTCCTGCATTGTCCACTCGATGAAATTGGTTCCTCGGGTGATGGTAAGCCGGAATTGTTCAGGCATCTTTTCCAGTATGGCAGGAACAACAATTGTTGAATACGATTCCTCATTTACACCCAAAGATTTCAAAGTGCGGTTGTGAGCTTCGCAGCTGTCATACAATTTCCGCAGTCTTTGTGTATCTCTTTCTTTGAAGACCGCCGGTAATTGAATAAGGTCGTTCACATGCGTACGTTGGATTGCACTTTTCTTCTCAAACCGTTTCTTTAGCAAATCTATAGCGCACTGGTAATTACTCCGCCTGCCATAGGCGAGGCGGAGTTTTAAATTCGCCCTGTTTCTGTATTTTTTTTATTTTTTCCCTTTTATTTTTTTTCGGTGTCGCAAGTAGGCGCAGCGCTCATGGGTGATACCGCTGGCACAAGCCGCGTGAGCCGACCTAAACACGGCATTTAAACTCAATTTCTAGCAGAATATGCCAACAAAACACGCATCTTAACATGTATGCTAGAACATCTAAACCGCAAGAAGGTTTTACGTGCAAAGATTCTAATGCAAAACGTTTTAAAACGACAAATTCCACCGCGATACTTTACCGAGGAGCGATGTATCGCGGTGAAGTTTTGAGAGCGTGTTTCCGTCATTTTCTGTCGTGTTCCTACTTTTAAGGAGATTTAGAAATTTCTACACAAGAATCAAACGCAAATTCTACTGAAATATCTATATACAAAACACAATTTTTAACATGTAATAGTGAACAAAAAGCATGAAGGTTCTTTATCAAAACATTGCTCCAGAAATGTTTTAAAACTGCAAATTTTGATAGACTCCATGATTCCATGATCAAGGAGTGAGTCTAGGAATTGTGTTCCTAATTCTAAACACGTGATTTCTTTCCTTGGTTTTCAAATTCTACCTTTGCTGAGATGCTAATATTTCGTACAAAATGATTTATTTGGTAGTGGGATTTCATATAATTATAAAAGGTAAGAGACATTTTACATTCCAATTCCAGAAATACATATGTTAGTCTAAAGTTCCCAACAAATTATATCGTGGAGACTTCAGACTTAATAGCTTAGTCTGATTTTTAATTTTTGTTGTTTTTATGAGCGATTTACTTGTTTTGTTAGAACGTCAACAGTCATAGCTGAGTGCGGCATTTTAGTAGTCTTTATCTATAATATTTATAATAACTTTCTTTATAAAAAAATTGACATGTTTATTGTTGAATAGTTGACTCAGAGAAAGGATTTCAAATTGGATATCACAGAAATACTTTTAAGTCGATTACTGTAAAGACTGTTGCTATAATTATTAATATAGCAAGACAAAATTCAAAAATGCAAAATGAAAAAAAGGAACAAAATTTAATTTAAATTCTAACTTAAATTTAGTAAAATTTCAACTGGCACTTTCTCTATTTGCCAAAACTTTATCAGATACCCTTCCCATATACCAATGTTTTAACTGACACCTGAAGCTTTCTGGAAGTAAATACTTTGTCAGCATGACGAAAGTCTAACTGACAACTTGTGGGCATGCATGTGCAGGTCAAAGTCTAACTGACATCTTGTCAACAAGCCAAAAGCCTTACCCACATCTTGTCAACAAGGCAAAAGCCTAACCGACATAAGCCTAGCCGACATCTTGTCAACAAGCAAAAAGCCTTACCGACATCTTGCCAACAAGCCAAAAGCCTAACCGACATCTTGTCAACAAGCCAAAAGCCTAACCGACATCTTGTCAGCAAGCCAAAAGCCTAACTGACATCTTGTCAACGAGCCAAAAGCCTAACCAACATTTTGCCAACATGTTAAAAGTCTAACTGACAATTTGTCAACAAGCCAAAAGCCTAACCGACATTTTGTCAACATGCCAAGTGTTTAACTAGGAGCATATCAACATGTCAAAAGTCCATTTCAAAGCTTGTCCACGCATAAAAGACTAACTCAGATCTTATCAACATGTCAAAAGTCTAGTCGAAAACTTGTGAACTAGTCAAAATCCTTACCAACATTTTATAAACATGCCAAATATTTACCTGACACCTTATCAACACATCAAATATCTAATTCAAAGCTTGTCAATATATCAAAAGGCTAGCCAACATTTTGTAAACATCAAAAACATAATGAACTCATTGTTAAATGCCTCGATGGCATAATGTATACATGCAAAATATATATTTTGGGTGCTTTCATGCACATTTTATTCAAATAATATAATAAATACTTAACAAATCAAGCCAGGCAGCAGCTCGAAATTTGGAATAAAAAAAAAACAAAAATACTGAATTATAAGTCATATTTTTGAAGATATTTTACATTCCATTTCCAGAAATACATATGTTAGTCTAAAGTTCCCAACAAATTACATCGTGAAGACCTCAGGCAGTGTGCTACAGAATAGATTTAAATGATGCTATCCGGTTAATATATTGATGTATTGTATACACTTTTAGTAAAATTTTCTTTACTTGCAAAATAAAACAGCTATACGTTGGTGGTATTATGACAAAAGAATCTTGTTTAACATATGTACTATGAAAGTCTTTAATTTAAATTAAATTCTAAAAAATGCAATCTTACTAGGACTCTGGACAGAGTGCCTGGCAGGTCACTCAGACATTTATTTTTGGTTATCGTAGAGATTACATAAGATGTGCTAGCAATGTCTTACTGGTAAAATGCCTTGGAAGGTACCCTAATAATAATTGATTTAAAAAGGAATTAGTTGGAAAGAACAGAAATAAGTGAATATACCCCACCTCCAATGAACTCTCTAGTTACAGCCCTGCCTGGCCTTGTGCCCATTTTCGTTTCGGCAGGCGGAGTGAACGCCTTAGCAGGCGTCTTGTTCGTTCTGTAAGTGAAAGATCGGCGATAGTCGATTTCACTTGTCCTTCCAAATACCCGCGCAAATCTGCAAATTTATCAACATCCAACAATTGATCTTTGTTGTCAATCGAGCTCGAGAAACTGTCCCAAAACTCTGGCCATTCGCAAAATTTCCCCATAAAGTTTTTCATCCGTAACTTTGGCAGTTTCGCTCTTACGATTTTACCAGTGCTGTCTGACGATACTTGGCTGTTGTTAAGTGCGGCATTAATTTCAGTAAGATGCGTTGGTGTTGAATACACGCTTTGTTCTGCGATTTTTCTGCAATTACTTCGTCTGTCTCTTCGATTTCCTTGGCCATTGAATCGTCAGCATTTTCTTCTTTCGACTCACTCAGAGCGACAATAATTTTCTCGTCAAATTCTTTTAAAATCTTTATCTTTTCTTTCAAGGTGCTTTGGTTCTGTTTTAACCACACTAAATCTTTCTCAGGGCTCTCATTACTTAACTGACCCTTTAAGTGGCAAATATGCAATTTTTGTTAAAAAAATTTTTTTCTAGCAAAATTAACCTACATTTAAGCCTAAAATTCCAACAAAAAAGAAAAAAAAAATTTTTTCGATATTTAAGAGGGGTAATTAATTTGTAGCAGATATGCTACATTGCCACATAAGGGTAAAAAATATAATAACTAGACAATTATATTTTATTGAAGGACAAACAGATTTTTGTCTTATTTTATTATTTCTTTCCCTAGAATTGCATTAGTATATATAAAAAGTATTTATAAAACTACATACTCTCCCCAATATATAACACTACTACCTACTAAATATAAACTACATGTATATATGTATATGTATGTATGAAACAAGTTCAACAACCCCAAGTTCAAATGTTCAATAAAATCTACTATTTAGAAAGCAAGTTCAAAGCTTCAATAGAATATATAAAAAGTATTTAAAAAGTATCTATAAAACTACATACTCTCCCCAATATATAACAACCCCTAGTAAATATAAACTATAAATGTATTGTATATATGAAACAAGTTCAACAATCCCAAGTTCAAATGTTCAATAAAATCCACTATTTAGTATAAACAAGTTCAAAGTTTCAATAGAAATTTACTATTTGGTATGGTAGTCCACAAAACAGTTTTTCCCCTCTCTCAAGCAAAGGCAAACTTTGCATTTGCTGCAAAAGATTTTGGAAAAACCATCCTTGCAAAATCGACACCGACTGCGGTTTCCTTTTGTGGGGTTTGGCCAATGCCCAAGTTGATCATACCTTGTATCCTTTGGTGGCAAAGGTGTGGTGGATTTGCGACCAACTTTCACTGCTGACGATGGATTGACTTCCTCTGCAGATCTTCGCTTACTTGGTCTGCCTTGCTTACCACTGGTCGTTTCCATTGGAACAACTTTGTTGGTGGTTGTCAAGCTCTCAGCAATTTCCAAAACAAAGTCCAGCAAGGATAATTCTTGTTTCTTTGGAATTTCCAATTGCTCACAATGCCTGCGGTAGTGGAGCCAAGCATTAACCTTGGCAATGTCGACAAGGTGCCAGAAAATTTTTATGTACCATCGTCTGGTTTTCATTTTGATTCGGTACAAAGAGATGAGCATGTCAGCCAAATCAACACCACCCATCCCTTTGTTGTATCTCAAGATCACCTGTGGGCACTGGATGTTGATATCCTTCTTTTCAGCTGGGCACCACCTTTGAATTGTGCCCAATGGCTCCACACCAACACAGTTGGAGGCAATATGAACAGTGTTGTTGTCTAACCACTTCACAACAACTATCCCTGATTCAGCATCCGACTTGAAGTCTATGGCCCCACGTCCGGCTTTAGTCATGTCCTTGTTTGACTGCAATGGACATCCTTGAATGCGGTTGGCACGCATGGTGCCACATGCTAGTATACCCCTGTTCTTGAGGTAAATTAGCAAGTCCAATGTGGTAAACCAGTTGTCAAAAAATAATTGATGACCACTGTGGGAGGGCAAATGTTCACACAGTCTTGCGACAACTTGGGCAGATTTCTGCAGGTGCTTGTAGTCAGAGTTTTCCACTATTTCACCCTTACCAGCATATATAAAAGTCATACATAAAGCCAGAAGCCCCGGCACGAACCAAATTCTTGAACCCCCACTTCACTGGCTTTTTGGGGTTGTACTGGTGAATTCCACTGTACTTTGTCTTGGCTGGTATAATTTGTTCATCTATACAATGGCTCTCCTCAGGGATAACCTTCAGGCACTGTTCTCGAACAATGTCAATAACTGGTTGAATTTTTGAGAGCTTTGAGGCATTTTGTTCCAGGACACTGTTGTCAACAAAGTGGAGATTCGAACGCAGCTTCTCATATCGTTTCAATGGCATCTGGTCAGCAATGGTTGGGTATCTCATCTTTTGTGACCAGTACAACTTGTAGGATGGAAGTTGAATGAGACCCATCTTCAAATGCATTCCAATAAATCGCTCCATCTCGGGCTTTGTTGTGTTCATGGAGGAGTCTGATTTCTGGGTACTGTAAAGATTGGTCTGTTGTGCAACCAATTCATTGATATCATCAGGCCAAAACTGTCTGAAATACTCAAGTGGCGATTTGATCTCTTCAATTTCATCTTTCTCCTGGATAAAACTCTCATCAGATGGTGACACATCTTTCTTTCTCCATCGAAATACTTTCCTGTTCCGTTGGGTTTCCATATCTACAGCTGTGGTGTTTTCATTTTCCTCACTATTGTCATCATTACTGTTATTATCATTGCCTGCATCATCACCACTATCATGATCAGATGCAACATAATCAATATCATCACCATCTTCATCAGAGCTTAGGTGTTCTGCCTCAGATTCATTTCCATTGAAAATCCTCTCAATGGCATCCTCAAAACAGATTTTTTTAGGATTTCTTCTCAACATTTCCTAAAAAATACATAGATTTAATTATTCAGCATATTTCCTACAATATTACGGTTAGGAACATGATAAATGAACCTTACAATAGCTTTGCTGACATGTAATATGTACACAGTATATATCCATAAACACATAAATAGTGTAAAATATAATGCTAGACCTAAAAGATGGCAAAGTCTATATCAAAGAGACCCCTGGTTGAATAACAGCAGGAGTATAAATTTATATGAACCATATTCAAATAAAATTTCAGCAAAATATAGCACATGCTGTTGATAATATAATGTTTATGTAATTTGACTTGTAGTGACCACTTCGCGGCAATGTAGCATATATGCTACAAATATATTTAGGACATTATTTAGCACACTCAAACACATTTATACACACACGAAAATCGGATATGAAAAGCATGTCTTATTGCAAAATAAAATACACTAAAACTTATATCAGAGCACTCTTCATGAAGACAGAACATTATAACAAACATAGAGGCTTAGCACTTACCGAAATCACTGATATTTGACAATTATTTTCTCAATACAAAATCACTTCTGTTCAAAATTTTTGCCATTGCCACAATGTCAACAACCAGGGTTGTGCAGCATTGTGGGTAAAAGTAGGAACTAGGCCCAGCCTGCAAAAAAATCGCTCGGTTTTCTATTTGTAGCAGATCTGCTACAATGCCACTTAAAGGGTTAACTGAGGAATCGCCTCGACGATCTTTGACCTCCTCTTATTCGCCGCTTCTTTGTCAAATCCTCCATGTTTTAAATCGGAATTTTATTAACAGTATTCCAACGTTTCACAATCTTTCGACCTCCGCGCACCCATACAAATCCGGTTTGTTTGGACCACTATTTCGCAGAACCCTTCGTTGATTCTGCCATTCTGGTTCATAAACGTTCACACTCAAGGGACCGTATATTCTGTTTTATTTTTCCCAATTAAATCACATATTATTCGCTATTTACAATGAATTATTATGACGTATAACTATTTTACATGAAGTATTGCCTTGCGCTGCGCTGGGAACCTACAACATGAACCTAAGAGAAATTTAGCACGCGAGTTTGAAGTACAAGCAGTCGTGCATGATGATGCGTTTAGGCGACGAACATGGAATCAGTCTTGCTCTGGGAGCATAAGTTAGAAAGGTACCAACCGCGACCTACTGAAAAATCATTTTATACTTTTTTTCAATTCTCACACGACGGTAGAAATGGCAGAGACAAAGCCCTAGATTCGAAATCATGGCCATAAACAAAGAGTCAATGTTGCGCTTACTTTCAGTTTAAAAACTCTAGTGAGTTCTCATGATTTCTTTTTTCAGTAAAGCGTTTCGATTTGGCACACTTTCTGAGTAGAACATGACTTCATTGTACATGTACTGAACGTTACATGGGATGATAACCTTGTGTGTGATCACTGATCACCATGTTTGCAAAATAAATGTACTTATTTGCTGGATTGTTTGAAGAATTTAAAGAAAATGTAGTAACTTTCCGATACAGTTGACGAGGTGGCCGAGTGGTTACGACATTGGACTGCTAATCCAATGGACTCTGTCCGCGTGGTTTCGAATTCCATCCTCGTCGTAGATTTCGCACGGAAAGGCTACAGATTCGACTGCGTGTTGTTGGCAAATGTCTGGTTGTTTAATCACGAGTAACTTTATATACCTTATAGCAAACCTATATATACCTTATAGCAATCGTGAAGACCTTGCAGTTGAAAATATTGAACTAATTTGTATCGAGGTCAATAAAAGTAAAAGTAAACCACTGCTAATTGCAGCATGGTATAGGCCACCAAATTCAAGCATTGAATTATTTAGTGATTTTGAGAAATTCTTACAGCTAGTTGATGATGAAAATAAGGAGATTATCATAACTGGGGACCTCAACTGCAACCATCTCGAACAAACTAGAAGTCAAGTAACTTCTAGTTTGCTCAATGTTATGGATATTTTCCAACTGCAGCAACACATACAACCAACCAGAATTACACCCACAACCTTGTCATTTATTGATGTGATAATTACCCAAATTGGGGATAGTAAAACATTGGAAACTGGGGCTATTTAGCTGGGAATCAGTGACCATAGTCTTGTATATCTGTGTCGTAAGATCAGTATCCCTAAGGAGCCTCCAAGAATAATCTTCATGAGGCAATTCAAAAATTACCAGGCTAGCTTGTTTAAACAAGAACTAAGTTACTATCTCAGTTCATATGTAACATCTGATGATCCTGACATACTATGGAACAATTTTAAGACCAACTTCTTGGCAATTGCTCAGAAGCATGTACCACTTAGGCAATGCAGAGTAAAACATGAGGATAAACCTTGGCTTACAAATGAAATTAAACAGCTGATTTTTCACAGAGATAATCTTAAAAGGCAATCTGCTCGGGTATCATCTACTGATTATCACGCAGCCTATAAAAGGTGCAAAAATAGAGTGAACAAATTGATTGAGTCTACTAAGAAAGACTACTTCAAAAAAAGGCTGACCAACTCTAGCAATACTAAAGAAAGTTGGCAAGTTATTAATGAACTCTTAAACAGAAAACCCAAACCTACTTGGGTAAATCAAATCATTAAAGATGACAAAATAATTACAAACAATGAAGATATTGCAAATTCTTTCAACCAATATTTTTCATCTATTGGATGTAAGCTGTCTGATAATATTAGAGACGATGGTACTGATCCCCTAAGCTTTGTGACTCTTGAGGCCAATACATTTAACTTTAGTCTAATCACAACGGAGGAAGTGATAGAGGCACTAAGTCAATTAAACCCAAAAAAGGCGCCTGGAATAGATGTCATAAGTATTAGACTATTAAGGGATACTATTGATGTTATTGCCGAGCCACTTGCCAATATCTTTAATCTATCTCTTCGGACAGCAATTTTCCCGGACGGCTGAAAATTGGCAAAAATTTCACCAATCTTTAAAGATGGTACTAAAAATGACTGTGGAAATTACAGACCAATTTCTGTAATCTCTACTGTTGCTAAGCTGTTTGAGGGGATAGTATACCACCAATTGAGATCATTCATAGTGTAACAGTTGTTGTTGAACTCGCGGACAGCCGACCGGACTCCGAGACCCGAAAGTTAGAGCATTAGGATTGGAGATTAGGGGGTAGTGTAAAGAATTATGATTGAGAAATACAGATATATAACGTTGAGTTTTTAGAGTTTACACTGGTGGCAGCGGTAAAATGGATGATGATAGATGTAGATTAATGTGGAAGAACGGAGAGGATGTAACAAAATGGATTTTACAAGTAGAAACGTATGCTGCAGCGCGTGGTTGGACAAACAACAAAATGGCGGCAATGGCGGCAATTGGTCTGCCCGACGATAAAGTGCAATTTCTATTGACTATGCGAGAGGAAGACCAGAAAGATTGGTCAAAGTTGAAGAAAGCTATCTTGACAGAGTATCGAACAGACGAAGCAACCGCAGAACAAGCTTTTCTGACCCGAAATCGTCAACCGGGTGAGTCATTTCTCGTATATTCTGCTGTTTTGGAGCGTTTGTATCGTCAAGCGTTCAAGCTTGAATCTGAGACAGATCTCTCAGAGCCATCAAAGAAAGCAATTACCCGCCAATTTCTTCAGGGGATTCCTCAGCCTATATCCTCAAAACTACAGTTAGACTTTCCTGACAAAAGTTTAAACAATTTAGCTAAACATGCACGTCGTATGGAAGAGGTCCTATTTCGCACCCAGACCCCCACCGAAAACGTATCCACCGTAACATCTGCCGAGTCTACTGAAAGCAAACTTGAAGCTCCTTGCACAGAATTTAAAGAACTTAAAATTATTCTCCACGCTCAGGCAGCACAGGAACCAGCAGGTGAGGTACATGCTGTGGCTTCTAAACCATACCCCCTTCTCTCCCAACAATCTCTGCATCACTCCCAGCGACCCCCTTCTCCCAACTTCCCACCTCGACGATGTTATTCATGTGGATCCACTGCTCACTTGCAACGAAATTGTGATCGTAGACCCCCCATCTGAGGCAGGGGCAGGACCCGTGGGGGAGGTTACCCCAACAACCATGCGGCACGAACCTCCAATACCATCACTTGTTTCAATTGTGGTGGGTTGGGCCACTTTGCTGGCCAGTGCCCCTCCCCTTTAAACTGAAGAGCGCCAGTGTTGGGGGGGGCCACACTGGCAGCGAACACGAACAAAAGTCCCCCCTTTTGACCCAAACGTCCTTGGTCTCAGCGTAAATCTACCTTGCACGTTCTTGGAAAAGTTAATAAGATAAAATGTACTTGGCTGTTGGATACTGAATCTGATGTCACATGTGTAAGTTCTAGACTGCCGGGTGTAGAAAAATGGAAGTTGACCCCACCCCAAAGTGTCCCATCAACCGCCAATGGCAGTCCCTTCAATGCTTAGGCGAGATTACCGCCAGCATTGAGATTGGTCATGTCTCGAAAACGAACATTCGGTTACTTGTTATTAAAAATTTAAACGCCCCAGCCATTTTGGGAATGGACACTTTGGAACAGTTTGGTTCCTTTGGTATTGGTTGGCCTAATAAGACCCTTACCCTTGGGGAGGCAAAATTAGTACTCGAGAAACGCTCTCACGGATCAGTCCTTTCACCTGTTGTTGTTTCCCTGATTTCGAATCACACTATTCCTCCACGCTCACAATGTTTTGTGTTGGCTGGAACTTCAGATGTTAGCACACATGATCAAGATGTATTATTTTCTCCCTTCAATGACAAACTGGCTCGTTTAGACGTTTTGCTTGGGGCTAGTGTCATTTCTGCTAGCGAACAAAACCGCATACCTGTTACTGTATTGAACAACAGTGAGCACCCTGTCCAGCTTTACACAGGCACTCGTGTCGGTGAGCTATCTCCTGTAAAGGTTCAAGAGCCGACTTCCCATGTCAATAGTGTTTTGCATCCCCCGTCTCCACACCCAGCGTCACCCGAACGAGAACCAGCAGCGGTTGACCTGGAGAGATGTGACATTACAATAGCGGAGAAACACAAACTTAAGTTGTTATTGGAAGAATATAGGGACGTGTTCGCAAATAGTGATGATGAAGTTGGTCGCACTCATCGAACTCAATTTCATATACATACAAAGAACCAAGTTCCTGTCGCAGTAAAACTCCGCAGAACACCATTTGCTTTACGAAACGAAGTTAATCAACAAATCAAAGATATGGAAACCCGAGGCGTTATCGAGCCCTCTTCATCACCTTACTCTGCACCTATTCTACTGGTACCCAAAGCAGACGGTTCTTATCGTTTTTGTGCTGACTTTTGAGCTTTAAACGATGCAACGCTTTCGGAAGTGTTCCCTCTACCGTCAGTAAGGGAATGTCTTGATTCCTTGCATGGATCCAAACTGTTCTCGACTTTAGATCTGTATAGTGGGTATTGGCAGATCCCTATCGCAAAGGAACACCGCCATAAATCTGAATTCTCCACAGAGTCAGGCCACTGGCAATTCTGTGTAATGCCTTTTGGTGTAAAAAACGCTCCTGCTGTTTTTGCTCGGCTCATGGCCGATGTTATGCAAGGATTACAATGGAATGGTATTGCAGTTTACCTGGACGACATAATCATCGGTGGTAAGAATTTCCAGGAATACTACGACTTGCTGCGCGATGTTTTTGAACGATTACGTGAAGCCGGGTTAACCATCAAGTCAAGCAAGGTCTCCTTATGCTGCAACAAACTCTTCTTCTTGGGACATCAGATCTCAGAAAAGGGAATCGAGCCTGACCCTCACAAGTTAAACGTTATTCGTCATTGGCCATGGCCTGAGAACACCAAGGACCTTCGAGCATTTTTAGGGCTGTGCAACTACTACGGCGATTTCATTCCGAACCTGCAAGACCGGGCGCGTGTCCTTAATCAGTTAACCGGAAAATCTAAGTTCGTTTGGTCTCTACAAAGACAGGCAGCTTTCAATGATTTAAAGTTCGCCTTAAGCTCAGAAGATGTTATCCTCCAATTTCCGAACTTGTCTGCCCCGTTTGAAGTCAGTACCGATGCTTCTGATGCGTACATTGGATGTATATTGTCCCAACGTGATAGTTCTGGGCGGTATCAACCTGTCTTATTTGCATCAAAAGCGTTGACAAACAACGAGTTGAACTGGCACATGCGTGAAAAAGAAGCATTCGCTTTTATCTTCGCGTTAAGGAGATTTCGACCATACCTTTTGGGACGAAAGTTTATCTGGTACACCGATAGCAAAGGTCTTCAGTGGCTGTGAAACACTCGTGACCCTCACGCACGTTGGCTAGAAGAAACCGAGGAATTTGATTTTGTTGTACATCACCGAGCTGGTGTGACCAACTCCAATGCGGATGCGTTGTCCCGCATACCCAAAGTTCACTCGGTACGGGATGGTCAATTTACACCCCAAGAATTCCTGGAGTATCAGCAAGCCGATCCTGTACTGGGTGTGGTCCTCCGTGCACTAAAGACGCGCGGATTTAACATACCCACACAAGACAATGTGCTACGTCAATGGCAGAAGAAACGTAAATTTCGTCGGAAAAGCAGACGGACTGTTACGGATTTGTTATGACTTTGGAAAGCGGATAGTAAACCAGCTAGTTGTCCCCACAGCTCTAGTCCCCAATGTATTACATCTGAAACATGACGACGTAGGCCACATGGGTACTGCGAAAACAATCAACTTAATACGTAGAGAATATTTCTGGTTGACTATGGTCAAAGACGTCTGACAGTATTGTGAATCTTGTATCACTTGTGCTAGCATCTGCTCCTTATCCTGCTCCTTCTCGTCGCCATGCACGTCTTACCCTTTCATCACAACCGCAAGAACCGTGGCAGGAAATAGCGATCGACATTAAAGGGCCGTTTGGCACGAAACCAAGCAAGAGAGGACATCATTATGTTTTGGTTGCCATCGACCTCTTCACTCGAGCCGCGGAGATTGTACCTATCCCGGATAAGTCAGCGAAAACCGTTGCAAGTGCTATCATCCGGGACTTGTTCTGCAAACGTGGAATTCCAGAATCGCTTCTCACAGATCGTGGCTGCGAGTTTGACAATTTAACTTTGGGTACGATTGCCCACGAGCTAGGTATCGACAAGAAACGCATTTCAGCACTACATCCCCAAGCCAATGGAACTGTTGAAAGGCTTAATCGAACTATCGGCGACATGTTGAGGAAAGCAACGAACACTCACGGAGAGGACTGGGATTTAGAAATACCTTTTGTTTTCTTCAATTACATGAATCAAGACCACGAAGATACTGGTTATTCCCCTTTTTTCTTGTCCCATGGCTACATTCCTCGTACTCCAAGGTTGGTCGTCGCGCCACCTCTTGCTAAGAGTCAACAATCGGCTAGCCAGTGGGCTGAAACCCTTTCATCCCGCCTTAAAGAAGCTCATTTGGGAGCACAAGCACAGGACTTACAAACAAAGAAACGAAGAGTGGCAAGCAGTGAAGAGACTTGTAGTGAACTCCATGTGGGAGACTCAGTAATGATGTATGTACCCCCTAAACCAGGATTTCCCATAAAGTTGCAGAATCTTTGGCAGGGACCGTACGTTGTGGTCAAATGCCTTCAAGGAAACACGTACTGACTTAAACACCAACAAAACTTTCGCAAAAGGGTGTTACGCCACCGTGACCAGCTCAGGATTGTTAGCACCCGTCCAGAGCGGCTTCGACCTAAAACCCCGACCACACCTGAAAGTGAAGAGCCTCATACAACATCCCAGACCCTACAACAAGATGGTGACCCCTCATCGCTAATCACAGCAACGCCAGAGAAACCGGCAGGCTTGTGTACGGGAACAGCTCGTGGGACCCGGGAAGAGACTGACGTAAAGAGAGACGAACAGCAGCTAGAACCAGCTAACGATGTAACAAATCCGGAATCGCGCGTGAATGATCCTGATTGTCGCAAAACATCACGACACGAAAACCACCCGTGAGATATGGATGGGAACTGTTTGCTATTTGGAACTACAATATTTAGACTATTAATTTATTCGAGTAACAATAGAAACTTTTAGGTTATGTTTTCTGTTAACTATATTCGGGAGGAAGAGTGTAACAGTTGTTGTTGAACTCGTGAACAGCCAACCAGACTCCGAAACCCGGAAGTCAGAGCACGGGTGAACAGGGGGGTTGAGATTGGAGATTAGGGGGTAGTGTAAAGAATTATGATTGAGAAATACAGATATATAACGTTGAGTTTTTAGAGTTTACTATAGCGGCAAATAATATTCTGATAGATCAACAATCAGGTTCCCGCCCAAAACACTCAACTGAAACAGCACTCATTAGCTCGACCAATGGGTGGTTGCTTAATATGGATAAAGGTTTTGTAAACGGAGTCCTATTTCTGGATCTTAAAAAAGCCTTTGATACTGTCAAACATGACATACTGTTATCAAAACTTGAACTATATGGTATGAAGGGTAATAGTCTTGATTGGTTTAGATCGTACCTTAGAAATAGAAAACAAGCTTGCTCAGTTAGTGGCACAATATCACGACAAAGAGAAATAAAGTGTGGGGTACCACAGGGAAGTAACCTTGGCCCTATGCTATTCCTCTTGTACATAAGTGATTTACCGCATTGTCTACAAACAACTAAGTCAATGTTGTTCGCCCATGACACAAATCTTTCATGTGATGGGCTGACCTCTCGAGAGATTGAGGCAAAACTTAATACAGATCTTGTGAGTGTTGACAAGTTGCTTTTGGCTAATAAACTTACATTAACAACAGTAAAACTGAATTTATGATAACAGGTTCCAGGTACCGGCTCGCTAATCTTGAAGATAATCTTGAAATTAAGTTAGGCGAACACAACATTAAGTGTGTGACCAGTAAAAAGTCACTAGGAGTCATTCTTGACTGCCATTTAAACTGGAAAATGCACATAGAGGCGCAAAGTAAAAAAATCTCAAAAAGTATTGCACTATTAAGAAGAGCTAAACCATTTGTTCCCATGAATACGTTAGTATTACCTTACTTTACATATTGCTCAACAGTGTGGAATGATGGTTCTAGTACCATCCTTAGTAAACTTTCAAAATTGCAAAGGAGAGCAGCACGAGTAATTACTGGTCAAACGCATGATGTTCGTTCCACCCATATACTTTGCGATCCCTCATGGATACCCATTGAAGACACTTTAAAAGGAAGGGAGGTTATTATGTCATTTAAAGCTCTAACAGATAGGCTTTCTACTTATCTTCAAGAATTATTTATTAAATGCAATAATGACAATTATTACCTTAGGAGTAATAATTCTAAATTAGCTCTGCCAAAGCCAAAAACTAACTTTCTCAAAAGAAGCTTTTCGTATAGGGCAGCACAAGGGTGGGACGAATTACCAAATAGCATAACTGAGAACTTTGACGAATTTTCCTTATCTGCGTTCAAGCGACGAATCTAATATCTAGTACTTCAATTATTATTGTATTTTGTATGTTTATTATAGTGTAGTTACACGGCCCTTTGAAAATCAGATTGCAAATATTTTACTGAATAAGCTACCGTGTTTAAATAATTGTATTAAAGATTAAAGATTAAAGTAACACAAGCCTTCTTTTTATATAAAAATACGCGTGTATTTTAAATGGGAAAAAGATTCCAATATTGATCATTAACGCAGACGCTTGCAAATCACATAATAAGATTCGTTATGTTGATTTTAATGGAGCCAATTTGTGAATGCTTGGTTTTCTGATTGTTGGGGCAAGATGTGTTTAAATGGTTTCGTAATTCGATCCTTGCGGCTAACTTAATTATTTTTATATTTAAGGTTTTTTTACACCTCTGTTCTCGTAGGCAGCCTGTGTGTCTAAATTTCCCAGCTTTAAACCGAGATAAAATGTACTCATCCAAAAACACGGTCTATGCAGTAATTACTTCATTAGCTCAGCGTTGGAGCGGCAGTGTTGTGCACTTTAGGTCATGTGTTCGAAAATTACATGCGACTAAAAATTAAATGCATTACTCACAAATTGTTTTTGAGAAAAGCAGCTAGTTGTGACCGCTTTCTAAATGTATCACGTTTTGCGGAAGCTAGAAGGGGCATACACGAATATCAGGCTACGAGCTATTTTTTATCATTTACATACTTTCAAAAGCCGCCTCATACCAGAATGCCATTGTATTTTCACCAAAAACCCGGCGGGTTGAGGATAAATTTGTGTTGGTTGCGCATATTTTATCAGCAAAGTTGAGCAGTAGCTGGCCATGTCGCCAAATGGATAGGGTGTATGACTACGGATCAGAAGATTTCAGGCTCGAAACCTGTCGGGCGTTTTCTCTTTCTTACGGAAGAATTCAATAGAGAGACCAACCAACCTCGATCCCAGGGCCTTTTCTAAAATGGCACCGGCTGCTATCTTCTGCAATTTCATTGGTCTATAACCCCACCCAAAACCACATATCTGTATATCTGCGTGGAGAAAAAATTACGAGTAAAATTTAACGCCTTACTAAGGCGCTGCATTACGTGTTTTTTGTAAACACTTCGATGTATCGGTCATTTTGGAAAGAAATTCGCATATACAGTTATTGTGTTAATTTATTCAAAAACTACGATTCGTGGTTTTAAAAGCCAGCCGGTGCCAGGGCCTTTTCCCTCACTCTAGAAGGCCCTGGGAACGAGGTTGTAGAGAGACTTTAGTTGTTCAACATACAAGCGGGTAAAGTTCGATTTGAACAGTTGCTTTCTTAATTATATTTTCTCTTTTCTCATCCAACTTTCCCTATTTCCTTCACTAATGTTAAGTTCCCAGAGCAGCGCTGCCAGTTTTCGGGATCGCTGTTGCTGCTTCTACTTCATGTAAATATGTAAATAGTTAATAGTAAAATGATTATCTTGTAATTCAGTATATTAATAATTAGGGTAGGGTATTATAAACTACGTCACAGGACTGAATAAAATAGAATCGTGTGTATAGTGAGACTTGATCACTGTTGATCTGAGGTCGTACAGAAAGGATCGTTGTTCACGCATGCTGTAAATACAATGAATAGAAAATAAAATGATTGATATAATACAGTCCCCTGATTGTTGAATGGTTAATGAACCAGTGTGGGGGAGATCTTGTTAGGTTCTGCAACAAAGTGGTCGCTTCGAGCCGGATTTGTTGGGCATTTGCGTGTTAAAGTCAAACAGAGGAACGTTTGTATTTGCGTAAAGTGTGTGAGGGTTAAAGAGTTGGTATGGATGATCTGTCGAGGAAAAAACACGTCAGAGGAGGCTACAGAGCATCGGCAACTAAGCTTGTGACAAAAGCAGTTGAAGCGATTGCGAACGTAAGCACAGAAATTCCAGACAAAGATGTGGTATGGTTGAGACAAAGGTGCGTCACGCTGAGAGACAAAGTGAAAACGATAAAAGAGCTTGATATACAAATCGTGGACATGCTTAGCGCATCGAAAGAGGAGAACGTAGACAACCAAGTGGTTAAAGAGATCGAAGAATCGGACGAAGTGATTGCAGAGTTTGAAAAAACACTTCTCGAAATTGACGACGCTTTGGAAAAGCTTGGAGAACAAAGTGTGCCATTGTTGACACCCACGCAACCAAAGGTGGCCGAACAAAATCTAGCCAAATTTCATCATCGGGTGTTGGCAAAGTTATAAGAGCAAAGCTTCCGAAACTACATCTGCAGAATTTTAATGGAAAGATCTATGAATTGCCTGAGTTTTGGGATGGATTTTCCCGCTCAATCGACGACAACGACCAATTGTCTGACGTCGACAAGTTCGCATATTTACGCGTTTACTTGGAAGGGCCAGCGAAGTCTACCATCGCCGGTCTATCTTTAACTGGAGCAAATTACAAGTGCGCCGTAGACTTGTTAAAGAAACAATTCGAAAAGAAAATCAAAGTTCAACGTGCTGATATTAATGAATTAATCCATTTGCCAGCAGTTTACAGAGAGACACCCACAGACTCCGGAAGTTGTATGACAGTTGTGATGCGCACAACCGCGCACTTCAGGCCCTGGGGGTGAGTGAGGAATCATATTCCACTATCGTTGTTCCCACTATCATGGAAAAGCTACCTGAGCAATTTCGTCTAGCTATTACTTGTGGAACAAACTTTCTAGAATGGTCGATGAAAGAAATGTTGGAAGCCTACGAAAAGGAGTTGGAACTTCGTGAAGCACACAGTCAAGTAGGAGTTAGCTCGGAAAAAGACCAAGAGCGAAACATGGGGAAGAAGTATGGTCAACAAGCAACTGCAGCTTCACTGTTAGCGAGTGAAAGGAAGAACTGTGCCTTTTGCTTGAAGAACCACGCGCACGAGAAATGCGACGGAGTGGTGGATCCCAATACCCGTAAGAATATAGCACGGAAATACGGTAGATGTTTTCTTTGTTTATTTAAAGGCCATAGAGCCAGTAGTTGTAGTAATAAGGTTAGGTGTAAGAATTGCAATGGTTCACACCATATTGCATTATGTGAGGCTAATTTGAAAGATGATAAGATGCATGATGAAAAGACAAAAGAAATGGATAATGAGCTTAAACAAGTTAATGCTAATGTTCAAGCAACTAGTCCTAGTAGTAACATGCATGTGGGAACTGGTAGCCTGCTTGCCTTGCAAACTGCACACAGGATATTAAGGGGTGAAGGGAAGGTTAAGGTGCGGGTACTCTTTGATGGGGGAAGTCATCGTTCATTCGTTACTTTGAAAGCGACTAGTTTTGCTAATTCCAAGGGTTTAAGAAGGGAATTGTTAGGTATAAATATGTTTGGCCAGAAATGTACCAATGCCGAACAAAGGGAAGTGGTTGAGTTAAATCTTGAATCCATTGATGGGCAAAAGCTTTCGACTATAGAAGCCTTGGTAGTCCCAGAAATCTGTTGTATTCAAAATGCTCATGTAGAACTAGCACGTAATGAATACCCTCATCTGAAAGGTATATGGTTTTCAGATGTCTGTAAAGAGCAGGAAGAGTTAGAAATAGATGTTTTGATTGGTTCAGACTTTCTTTGGAGTTTTCAAACAGCTAGCATGAGAAGGGGTAGAGCAGAAGAGCCAGTTGCCATGGACACGTAGCTAGGGTGGGTCTTGTCAGGTCCGCTTAAAATGCAAGGTAGTGTTAGTGTAGCCCAGGTAAACTTTGTGGCACAAAGAAGGGACATTGAGAGTTTAGAGAGAGATGTCCAGAAGTTGTGGAGTTTTGAAGCATTAAGCATTAATGAAAAGGATAAAGTACATGAAGAATTTCTAGATAGCATTAGTTTCACAGGGAGTAGATATTCTGTTAAACTACCATGGAAGGAAGGGCAAGACAAATTACCAGACAACCATGCAAATAGTTTATGTAGAATGAAAAGCCAGTTGAAAAGATTGAGAAAGGAACCAGATTTACTGAAGGAGTATGATGCTATCATAAAGGAACAGGTAGAGTTAGGAATTGTAGAACCAGTAGCAGAATTAGAGAAAGCCAATAAAGTTCATTATTTGCCCCAACAAGCGGTCATTCGCAAGGATGCAGCGACCACCAAAGTCCGAATTGTTTATGATGCTTAATCTAAGGAGTCTAAAATAGGAACATCATTGAACGATTGTTTGCATGTTCGGCCATCTCTTAATCCACTATTCTACAGTATTTTGTTAAGGTTTAGAGAAAACAGAATTGCTCTTGTAGGTGACATTGAGAAGGCATTTCTCAATGTTGAGGTTGACGAGGCAGACCGATACTGCCTGAGATTTTTATGGGTAAGTAATGTTAAGGGTGACAATGCTGAAACGTTGGTCTATGGGTTTTGTCGAGTAGTTTTTGGTTTCAATGCATCTCCATTTTTACTTAATGCAACATTGAGACATCATGTTTTAAAATTCACAGAGATAGATCCTAAGTTTGTACAAAAGGTGTTAGAGATGATTTTGTTGGTGGTGAGAGTGACACAGAGAAAGCGTTTGACTTGTTTGATAAGACTAAGGGTAGGATGGCTGAAGGTGGGTTTAATTTAAGGAAGTGGGTAACTAACAGTAAGGAACTGAAAGGGAAAATTGATTTGCATGAGAAAGTCCAGGGGAATGGGGACAATGTTGTTAATGATCATGAGTCATATGCCAAGTTATTTTTAGGGAGTACAGAACATGATTTAAAGACCCCTAAAGTGCCAGGTCAATCCTGGGATAATGAAACAGATGAAATGAAGTTTAACCTTTGAAAGACAGGGGAAAGGGCGAAAACTTTAGCACCCACTAAGAGAAATTTATTAAGCATTTTGGCAAGTTTATTTGACCCTCTAGGAATAGTTTGTCCAGCAATAGTTTATGCCAAAATATTGTTTCAGGATGTCTGTAAAGAGAAGATAGGTTGGGATGAAACATTCACTGGGGAATTATTGAAGAAGTGGGAGACATGGTGCAATGAGCTAATTAAATCAAGTGAAATCACAACTCCACGTTGTGTGTATCGGCACCCTATAGAGAATGTGCTAGAATGTACATTGCATGGATTTGGCGATGCAAGTAAAAAAGCATACTGTGCTGTAGTTTATTTTGTTTATCGGACAGATACAGGAATTTATGCCCGTTTATTGATGTCAAAGGCAAGGGTAGCCCCTCTAAAACCAACTAGTATCCCAAGGTTAGAGCTAATGTCTGCAAGACTCCTTGCTCAATTAATGCAAACAGTTAAAGAGTCATTTAAAAACGTTGTTAAGATAGACAGTGTAAAGTATTGGCTTGATAGTATGACAGCACTTTACTGTATCATGAACAACGGTGAGTGGAAACAATTTGTCCTCCATTGAGTAAGTGAAATTTTAAGGCTAATCAATAAGGGAGATTGGCGTCACTGTCTCGGTGTTGAAAACCCGGCAGACATAGGGTTAAGGGGTGTTGTCGCTTCCCATTTAAAGGATAACCAACTATGCTGGGTGGGGCCCAATTGGCTAAGTCCAGATAGGTGGCCAAAGAGTAAGGTCACTGACAAGACTGACTGTCATAGAAGAGGAAAAGAAGTCTGCAGTTATGTTTGTAGAGGTTAAGTTGCCTGACTTAAGTATAAGCAATGTAATTAATTCAGAGAGGTATGGAATGGAAGAACGACTTTTTAGGGTGACATCTTGGGTACTAAGATTTGTATTTAATATGCAAACTAGAAGGAAGAGTCTTGAAAGACGCAATGGACAGTTGAGTGTTGACGAGCTGAACGAAGCAGAAAGGTTATGGTTCAGAGAGGCACAGACAGGGTTGAAAGTGGACAAGAAATTCAGTCAGTTTAGGATTGTTAGAAGAAGAAGGTATTTTGAGGTGTAGAGGGCGATTAAAAAACTATGATTTAGAGTATAATGCAAAGTATCCCATTTTC
The DNA here is from genome assembly GCA_963855995.1 of Muricea muricata. Lineage (NCBI taxonomy): Eukaryota > Metazoa > Cnidaria > Anthozoa > Malacalcyonacea > Plexauridae > Muricea > Muricea muricata. Next base: position 55,372,118 of record OY979716.1, on the reverse strand, counting down.
ATTCCCAAAAACCACAGGTTAACTGAGTTAACTGTTCAAAGGTGACATAGGGATGTGCATCATAGTGGGGTATGGGCGACGTTAAGCAGACTAACAACAAAATTTTGGGTTGTGAAGGGAGGCAAATGGTAAAGAAGATCCTGAGTAGGTGTGTAGTTTGTAAAAAATTGGAGACCATGGAGTGTGACGAAAGTGGCGGATCTACCGGAATTCCGAATCAGGGAAGTTGCACCCTTGTCAAAAGTCGGGATTGATTTTGCAGGTCCATTGTTCGCTAAGTGTTGCTCAAAATCATCAAGAAAGGTATATATAGCACTATTCACGTGTTGTGTGACGAGAGCCCTGCATTTAGGATTAGTCAGGGATCTGTCAGCAGAGACGTTTTTATGTTGCTTACGCAAATTTGCTGCTAGAAGGGGAATGCCAGACCTAATAGTGTTTGGTAACGCGAAAACGTTTAACAGGGGCGAAAGTAGAGCGTTAATTGGGGGGGGGTGAATATTCATATACTCATGTTCTGCCCGACAAATTTCTTTTGAAATTAACCTTAATGACCACTGATTTCAAAAGAAATTCGCCAGGCAGAACATGAGTATATGAATATTCACCCCCCCAATTAACACTCTAGTTTCGCCCCCGACGTTTAAGGCATCCGAAAGAGCGATCACCCGTTTGTTTAATGAGCCAAAGATTAAGGCAGAATTGCAAAATAAGCGGGTTGCTTGGCGATTCAATCTAGAAAGAGCGCCCTGGTTGGGTGGCTTCTTTGAAAGAATGGTACGGAGTGTAAAAAGGTGTCTTAGGAAAGTTCTAGGAAATGCAAAGTTGACAGTCAAAGAGCTTAGCACAGTATTAGTAGAGGTAGAAGGTACATTAAACGCTAGGCCCTTGACAGAGGAATACGAGGAATTTGAAGGAGAGGTCTTAACACCATCACACTTAATTTATGGTAGAGCTATAAATTTTATACCAGAAAGGCAGGGAGCAAAACAGGAAGGTACTTGTGGACAGAGATACAGATACATCATGCTAGTCTTGTAACATTACTGGAAAAGATGGCAAGCAGAATATCTTACGGGACTGAAAGAATTTCACAAGTGTAAGACAGGAAATGTAAAGAAGGTTTTAGGAAAGGGAGACATTCTGACAGTGTATAGAGAAGGAGAGAAACGAGGTAATTTGAAAGTTGCGATCGTAGAGGAGCTAATTGTAGGTAGAAACAAGGAAGTTTGAGGAGCTAAGGTTAAGGTTCCAGGGAAGGGAAAACCAGTTTACTTGAAAAGGCCTATACAAAAACTTTACCCACTACAGGTTAAAGTTCAACTGGGTGGGAATGGGGAAGAACGAGACACCCATGTAGCTAACTCAGAGGGAGCCTTGCATGATCGAGCAAGACGAGCTGCTGCATTTAAGGCGAAGACGAAGGCGATGCTTGATTCATAGACCTGTATGAATCAAGGTGGGTAAGGTGTTAAGTTCCCAGAGCAGCGCCGCCAGTTTCCCCGATTGCTGTTGCTGCTTTTCTACTTCATGTAAATCTGTAAATAGTTAATAGTAAAACGATTATCTTGTAATTCAATATATTAATAATTAGGGTAGGGTATTATAAACTACATCACAGGACTGAATACAATAGAATCGTGTATAGTGAAACTTGATCACTGTTGACCTGAGGTCGTAGAGAAAGGATCGTTGCTCACGCATGCTGTAAATACAATGAATAGAAAATAAAATGATTGATAGAATACAGTCCCCTGATTGTTGAATGGTTAGTGAACCAGTGTGGCGGAGATCTTGTTAGGTTCTGCAACAACTAATAGCGGATAAAACAATTTGAGATCAAATCTAACACATTACTGAGACGTTAGCTACATTAAATATTTCTACACCCAATCCGAACATTTGTGGGTGACTGCTGTCCACTCTAAAGAAAATCAGCTCACAGATTTTATTCATCAATACTTTAATCATGACTATAAGAACGTGCGCGTCCTTCGATAGCTCAGTTGGAAGAGCAGCGGACTGTAGATTGCAGTTATTAGTTGGAAGAAGGCTGTGTTCCGTAGGTCGCTGTTTCAAATCCGGTTTGAAGGAGGTTGATTTTTAACGGAAAAATCGATTCGACGTACATAAAAAATTGTGGCTACTTCAAGTCCCACAACAAACACTAAAGGACGGAACACCTCAATTAGAAACGTAAAGCAAAATACATAAAAGACGACAGATATATTTTCACTAAGACTACGTTTACACTACCCCGGATCGAAAAAGTGACGGCAGTCTTTCACTGTGTTTACACTTGACCGTTTAAATTCTGATACGTTTTGCGGGCGTTTACACATAATCGTCACTCGTCAACATTCACAACTTGTTCGCGGAAAATCGCGTCATTTCTTGTTGACACGTTGCTGGAAGGTTATATTTCTAGCCATGGGTCGTAAAAAGAATGAAAATAACCCCGCTGAGAGCGAAAAAGATGCAGGTAATATAAATTTTGTATGGACCGATGACGAGGTCGAGTTACTGTTGGGAGTTATCATACATTTTAAAGCAGAAAAAGAATTAGAGGGCTACGATTGTGAATCTGTGAAGACCAAATATGAAAGTATTACTGAGTCGTTTGTAAGAAGCTATCCTAAGGAATCTAGTGAAAATTTTCCCAAGACAAATCCTGAGAAAGAGTTTACCAAGTCAAGGACTCTGACAAAAGTCAAGGCTATTCGGTTAAAGTATAGGAAAGCAGTAGATCCGGGCAGAAAAAGCGGAGGAGGTCGTGTGGTGGCGACATTTTATGATTCTTGTCAGAATATTTGGGGAGGAAGTCCTGCAGCGGAAATGATAGACAATGGTATAGAGACGTCGGAAATCTTGTCGCAGAACCCAGTAATTGATGACCTAGATGAATGCTACTTGAACCAAGAAGAAGACGAAGCTGAAGATCAAGGACAAGCGGGAACTGGTGAAGAAGCAACCAGCACAAATCCCTTAAAAAGAAGGAATCTGATTGATCATATTGTTAACCAGCGAAATTCAGAATTATTGAAAAAAATTCCAGTGGAAAAAGTCATGCTTGATGTGGCTAAAGAAGACGTGGCTTTAAAAAAGGAAATATTTGCAGAAATGAAGAAGTCAGACAAAGAACAGTCTGATCAGCTGCGAATCCTTAATGGTACCATGCTGAATCTAACAAAATCCATCAATGAAGGTATACAAGCTCTCAACCACAATGTGCCCCCTGCAGGAATGCAGAATTATCAGTTTCCACCACCCCCTGGTCCTAGCTGTTCTGGCCATTCATCAGTTAGTCAATCAAATTATCATAATAGTGGGTATATGAATGCTTTGGCAACGGAAAGGTAGTCAAACACTTAAAACTTTTATATGGATTCCTGACAATAAAGCCATAAACAGCTAAGGAAAAATTTTTGTTCTTAAAGACACTGTTACGGATTGATTACATGGAGCAGTTTCCAGGGTAAAAATTTCAGCCTTGCTTGATTTACTTAAGGTGAAATCTCAACAGCCCTCAGAGTTGACCTCAGCCCAGCCCCAGGGCTAAAAAATGGTTCATGCATTTGTTTCATCCCAGTGCTGAAGTTACTTGAGCATTATTTACAATTTCTGTATTTCACTTTTTGTGCTACCTGATACACACCTTGGGGCTGAAATTGTCCATATGATTGTAAAAATATGTCAACCTTGTCAGCAGGGCTGAATTCAACCCTGGGGTTAAAAATGCTCCATGTAACTGGCCCCTTACACACGTTCACTCTACATTCAATTGACATATATTACAAGTATTCATATTTATGATAGTTTATAATACACACTTGTAGTTTATTTTTCAGTTTGGTTTCATATGGCATGCATGTTGGTTAAGCCACTATAATTACAAATGTATCTATTCTGAAGTCAAAAATTTCCTTTGGGACATCAATATGATCTGTGTTGAATGATATTTTGATTTCACAAGCAATGAAAAGTGCAAGTGAACCATAATTAACATAAATTTGGGAGATGCATTTGATAAAATTGAGTGGCTTATTCTCCATAAATTGTTGTATCCTAATATGAATTAAACTTATGTTGAGTTATTAAATAATTTAAAGTTTTGATGATAGAGCTAAAGCGGAACAATATAATCATTGATTTGTCAACAATGCTTTTTCTATTTTTAATCAAAATACTCAACAAAAATGTTTCTGATTTTTTTCCCTGGTCACAATTACTCCCATTATTTGACCTGTTTGCTACACAAGGTGGTTGGAATTCCTGGTCATATCTTTGTGCAGCATCTATACATTCTGCATTTAGAGATTCTTTTCTACTTTCACATATATTATGCAGAATGAAGCATGCATGGATAAGCTTTGGTGCATCCAATAGGTTTATATCGATAGGTCGTCTAAGAATTCCAAACCTGCCTTTGAGATGACTAAATGCTCCTTCAATGACTATCCTTGCTGAAGATAGCCTGTATCCGAAAAATTGTTAACTAGGTGTTGAACCTCCATTGGGAAATTCCTTCATGACATAGGGTAGCAATGGGTAAGCAGAATCTCCAACGAGACACACTGGTACAGGATCATGACCTTCAACAATAACCTTGGGACATGCTGGTATCACTTTTTTACGAAGATTTTGATTTATCTATGAATTTCCAAAGATCCTGGCATCATGTATCGACCCTGGCCATTTGATTACCACATCAATAAAGCAGTATTTGTAATTACACACTGCCTGAACGTTGATTGAATATTTCCCTTCCTATTGATATAATCTGTGTGATTCTCGAGCGGTTGTTTAATCAAAAAATGTGTCCCATCTACAGCACCAATGCACTGTGGAAATCCATGCCTGGTGTAAAAATTTGATGCCAAGTTTTGGACCTCCTTGTCGTCTGTCGGTAACTGAATATATTTTGGGCCCATATGCCATGATATGACTGACGTAACCTTTCTTATTATTACAGACGCGGTACTTCTCACTAAACAAAATGCATTGGCAACTTTTCGCAATCATCCCTCGTCAGCAAGATAGTAGAGCGTCACTGCCAACTGTACCTCTACACTAACTGCTTTCCTCATATGTGTGTCCTTTTTTTAATAAAAGGTTGCAGCTCATCACACAAATAGTTGAATGTTCCTCTTGATATTTGGAAATTTTCATGCCATTCGATCTCGCATGAAACACCTGAAAATGTTCTGTTTTGTGCACGTTTAATACAAGATGCAGACACTGTCAGATATACAAAAAAAGCTTTTGATCTGTAATCTTTTTTTGATAGACAAATTTATTATCTTCGCACAAAACAATGAACATCTGACCTGAAATAATATTTTCCCACCAAATGCTTGACTCGTAGCAATTGCTTGTCCAGCAACATCGTTCTCAATAAGATACCTCTAGCATTTCTCCTATGGCTCATTTGTTGCGATATCAGTGCCATACTTCCCAAATTGCCACAGAAGTGGTCATTAGAAGCTTCCCAAAATATAGAAAGTTCGCCATTTTGAATTACGCACGACAACGCGGGACGCATTGAGACAGACTGGTATCTAAAGCATAGCAAAACATGAACGGTGTCAGTGTTTACACAATGCTGCATAGCACTCTGTTTTCGTTCGACCACGTTTAGAAAGCGTGGTCGTGTCGCTACGGCAAAAGTGACGTTTTTAAACAAATCCGCTCCGGTGCTGTGTAAACGTAACACCGTTTTGTTACTTTTTTCTGCCGTTTTCAGACCAATCCGGAGTAGTGTAAACGTAGTCTAAACTACATTACGAATGACTGGGGTAAATTTTTATTGGAAAACAATAAAGGCACAGAAAAACACCACTGTACCCCCAGAGCTAATGAGGCAGTACATTTGTGTGTAGAGCAAGCAATTTATCGTAATGCTTTACCTTAGATGCCTTCACCAAATTTAACCTTCGCCAAAACAATTAGTATATTTACTATTCGAATTGATCGCAACCTAAAATATGGTGGAAGTACATTTTAGCCAAATACATTGCGATAAAAAATCGTTTTAAAATCATATTGACGTCTTTTCAAGAGAAAACGTAAGACAGGAGGTGAATTTCTTTCTGTTGACGTTTTATGTCCTTTGCTGTTTTCTTTGCTCTTATTTAATGAAGTGCTCGATAATCATGCTCCTATTTGAAATATAAAAGTCCAAAATCGTCCTTGTCTATTTATGACAGAAGAAATACCAAGCCTTATGAAAATACGCAACAAAAGGCGTAAACTAGCGAGAAAAACCAATGACCCCCTACATTGGTCTGGCTATAAAACACGTAAACGGGAAGTCAAAAGAGAACTAAGGTTAGCAGAGCGTGAGTTCGTTGCCGACCAGATTAAAAATAACCTGAATAATGCTCGTTGCCTTTGGAAACCATTCGATCATGTATGCCAAATAAATCAGCATGCCGAAGATCGTTTACTAAAGACGATATTTTGGTCGCAAATGAGTTTAACACTTTCTTCTCTTCGATCGGACAAACTGCTATTGAGAAAGTCAAGTTGCTCGTGGACGAATGTAAGTATGACCTAACGAAATCAGTTTTTACACCTCGGATATACGTTGAATCTGAACAATTCGTTCTTCAGACGGTCGAAAGTAAACAAGTCCATGACATTATAAATTCTATGCCTACAAATAAGTCTCCTGGGATAGACAAGATTTCAATGCGGGTTATTAAAGACAGTCTACCGGCTATTTTACCAACGATTACTTCAATCTTTAACACATCATTAACTTCTGGCGTATTCCCAAGTGCATGGAAAATGGCAGAAATTACACCTATCCCGAAGGAAGGCGATCATGAGCAGGCTAATAATAACAGGCCAATCTCACTTTTGCCGATGTCCAAAGTTTGCGAAAAAGTGGTTTTAAACCAAGTTCAGGTTTTAAACCAAGTTCAAGTTTTAAACCAATCATATCTAGATATCAACAAACGTTTATCCACAGAGCAAAGTGGCAACAAAAAGTATCATTCGACAGAAACATCCTTGATTGAAACTACCGACACCTTTTTACATGCTATCGACAAAAAGGAAGTAACTGCTGTGGTCCTATTGGACATGAGCAAAGCATTCGACAGTTTAGATCATAAAATTCTTATGCTAAAATTGCAAGATGTCGGAATGTCGCCTGGCGCCTTAAATTGGTTCTCAAGTTACCTGTCGAATAGACAACAAGTAGTTTGTATAAACTCTGCACTTTCCGGAAAATTAACAGTGCACAGCGGAGTCCCACAAGGAAGCATCCTCGGACCTATCCTCTTTAGTATTTATGTCAACGACCTACCTACAATCCCTCAACATTGCTCATCTAAAGTATTTGTTGATGACAATAAATTATATACATCTTTTCCGGTTCAACAATGTGAACTTGCCGTAACCAAGGTGAACAAAGACTTATGCAAGATTCGTGACTGGTGTTTCGATAATCGTCTTCTCCTTACCGTGTCTAAAACAAAACTTATCTTATTTGGGAGCCGTCAAATGATTGCGAAAATCCCTGATTTCCATTTGACTTTGTTTGGTAAGGAACTGATACCAGAGTTTAGTATTTAGTAAAATTGAAAATTAAACGAGACTTACCTGGAAGTTGAAGTTTGATGACAATTCTACCAAATCAGCAGTGGTACTGAGGGTTAACATGAGATGCACGCCCCGCGCTGCCATGAATCAGACTTCAACAAAGGTTGTGTCCACAAGAACACCTGCAAAGAAAAAACGCTGGGGCGGGCTACTATCCTGGGTGGGCATGTTAACCCTCAGTACCACTGCTGATTTGGTAGAATTGTCATCAAACTTCAACTTCCAGGTAAGTCTCGTTTAATTTTCAATTCTACCAAATCGCAGTGACGTACTTCCGGTTAACATGAGATTTCAAAGCATTGTGGGACACAACTGTTAAAACAGCAAGACACACACATTGTCTTTTATTGTAACACAGCCTCTTGAAATAAATTAGAAGTAACAATAGGTTTGTTATAAAATTTTCTAAACACACAATCGGATTTCCACCCTACATGCTTAAGTATAGTATCGGTTGGTAAGCTATGACTAACTTTGCTAACACTCGCCGCGCGAGTACTATGAGCTTTAAATATAGTTGTATCGATTCCACTTTCCTGAAGTAGTTGCTTGATCCAGCGTCCAATGGTATGGGTACCAACTGCTTTATGAGGTTTTACATAAGAAATAAAGAGTTTGGTTGTCGTTGTTCCCCGGAGCACAGAGGTTCTTTCTAGGTAGGTTTCTAACGCCTGATATGGGCTTAAATTATCGTGATCATACCTTCTGACACAGAAATTTGAAAACATGTTCCCTGGACGATTTTGCTTGGTATGTTCCTCGAGACCAAAGAGATAATACTGTGCAGTTTTCTTCATGTTTGCAATATCCAATGCCGCTAATGTTTGACATCGTTGGCCCAATGTTAAGGCAAGCAACATTACCAACTTGTGCGAGTGAGCCTTCAAAGATATATCAGCAAGAGGATAAAGAGGCTTCAAGTGATCAAGCACCAAATTGACGTTCCATGTTTCCGAATATTTTGGAGTTGGTTTGCGAGAATTAAAAATGCCCTTCATGTATCGTGTTATAAATGGATGTGTGGTAATTGGGTGATGATTATCAGTAGAGCTGCTTAGGAATAGTGTTGATAACGCCGATCGAGCCGTATTAAGAGTGGAATAGGACAAGTTTTGTTGATATAACGCATGTAAGAATTGTAAAATATCAGTCACAGTGGGAGACAATGAATTAACTTGCCTTTGAGTACAAAAATCGGACCATTTGTTAATGTACACATTGTATTGCTTTTGTGTACCTTGCCTCCAGGAAGACATGATAACGTCGGTAGTTTGTGGAGGAACGCTGCTGTTAAGGAAGTGTCCCCGGACAATTTGCATGCCATAAGGTAGAGCTTGGGGTGCAAAGGATGTGGACCCAGTAGAAGAGGATTGGATAGAACATCGTTGGTCACGTGGAAAACACGCGGCTGCGCGATCAACAGGCTCAGTAGACCGGTAAACCATACCTGCGTTGTCCAGACGGGGACTATCATTGTTACTGTGGCCTTCTCTTGAGCAATCTTCTGAATACATCGGCTAAGTAAACAAAAAGGAGGAAAAACATATCCATGAGTAAACTGGGCCCAGCTGATAGAAAACGCGTCCACAAAGGAGGCATTTGGGTCAGGTTTGCATGACACATAGGCTGGCAGACGATAATTAACTCTACTAGCAAATAGGTCGACAGTTGGTCGGGAGAAACACTGAACAACTTTGTCAAAAAATGATGAGTTTAAGGTCCATTCCAGGGTAGCATTAAACTCTCGGGACATCTTATCCGCCACGCGGTTTGTTTTTCCCGGGATATATGCAGCTGAAAACCATATATTCTTGGTTAAAGCCCAAGCCCAAATGTCTTTGGCTATAGTGTCACATTCGAGTGAGTGACAGCCTCCCATAGAATTAATGTAGGAAATGACAGTCATGTTGTCCGACTCCACTCGAACATGCTGGTCATGAACATTAGAGAGCAGTGCCGAAAGACTAAATTGAACGGCCAAAAGTTCCAAAATATTGATGTGCAGTTTTCTCTCCTCTAAACTCCAAAGTCCCTGTGTGGTCGCATCCCCCATTGACGCACCCCATCCCACGCTGGACGCATCCGTAGCAATAACACAAGTTGGGAGGCCATGGTCAATGATACGACAAGTCGTTGGGAGGGATGTAACCCACCAGCGTAGATCACGTTTACTCGATAGAGACAAAGACATCAGGGAATCAAAGTCTCCTTTGGAGCTCTTTAAGGCAATGTCCCTATCTCGTTCAAGTGTTCGATAATGCAGGGCCCCATAATCTACGCCCGGGAAAGTAGAAACCAAAATACCAATCAATGAGGCTACATCACGAATAGAAACTGATGTACTCGTTAGAAATTGTTGACATTTGGCCAAAATCTTCTCGCATTTTTTGGGCGTCAATGAAACTGTCATAGCAATAGAATTTAACAGAAAACCCAAAAATTCAATAATTTGTGTTGGTTCAAATATGGATTTTGACGGATGTGGTACAAAACCCAAGTTAATAAGTAATCTAGTGGCGGTTACAGTAGCTTCTTGGCATAGTTCATAGGATGTTTCTGTATAGAGTGAATCATCGATGTACCTTAAGCATGAAAAACCAAACCTCGCTCGTAGGGTGGCAAAAAATGGTTTTAACACTTTGGTAAAAATGCGAGGGCTACTTGTAAGGCCCATAGGTAGAACAGTAAACCGATACAGGACGCCACGCCAACTAAATTTAAGATACTTTCTGTATTCGGATGCTATAGGTATTGAGTAATATGCATCACATAAGTCAATGGAGGTCATATAACAATGTGGTTTAAGTAGTTTGATGGCCGCTTCCAAGGTGTCCATTTTAAATTTCCGGTAGACCACCGATTCATTGAGTTTTTTCAGGTTGAAAATAACCCGATTTTTTTTCCCTGTTCTTTCTTAGGTAATATAAATATAGGGGAAATAATCTCGCCACTCTCGTGATGCGAAAATTCAATAATTTGTTTTGACAAAAACTCGTTCAATTCGTTATCTATAGATTGTTGCTCCGAAAAACTAAAATTTTGTGCATTGGTGTGTCTGTTAAAAGAAGATGACGGCTCACACTCTAGCTCCAGGTGGCAATTTGTAACGCATTGTAAGACATAAGGATCAGATGTAATTTCTTGCCATTGTTCAGTATGAAAGCGGACTTGACCGCCCACAAATATTGATTGATTATTAAGCAATGAGTATATAATATCAAGATAACTGACCTGGTTAGAATGAAAATCACACTTTGTCAATGTGGTCCTGTCCTGGTTAGTGTGTTCCCGGACTTCCCTACCGGTTTCCGTCGATAGGCATTTCGCTCGCCGAAAAAAGATTTCAGACCAACTAAGCGGTTATTCTGGTTCCGGTCGTCGCGACGTCTGAAGGTTGATGGCCTTTTAGAACCGAGAAGTGACGTATTATACGGATGGTAGCGACCACGTTCTTTGTGTGGAGTAGCAAGCTTAAGGCCAATCTGACTGGTTTTGGTGAGCTCGTCGATCTCCTTCCCAATATCGTCGCCGAATAACTCGGTGCTTATGGAGGTGGAGGGGTTACATAAGGCTGCATAGCGGGAATTAAGATGTGGTCTCAAGAGATCACGACGCTTTTGATTAAATTCCCAATTAGCAGAAAGAGCAAGGACCAAAGAATGTGTTCACGGGATTTTCAAGTCGTCGGAAGCCTTCGTGGTAGCCTGAATAAGAGCACATACCGCTGCAACAAGTAACTTTTGACATTTCTGCAAAGATGTATTCGTTGCCTTTGTTGGAAGTTTGAGCTGATGCCAGACGGCTTTGTTACACTTGGGAGCCACCGACAATTGTCCGGTCTTGGGTATAATTCAACAAGCTCATCAAGCTTTGTTCTAGGCAATTTCTCAGGAATTAAACCAGTAACTAACTGAGCTAACTTTTCATCAATGGCAGGACCCGTCTTCTCAGCCACCGAAAATTCTTGACTTATATGCTCCCAGGATAACTGCGACTGCTGTGGCAGTTCAAGATATTTGTCGACAAGATCTGACGTTGTTTGTAAATCGTGTGGTGCGCGTGAGATATTCACATCATTAGTCGCCTCATCACTATCATTACTCGCTTCATTGCCCACGATATATTCATCTAACTTCTTCCAAATATTTTCTTGCGTAGACTCCATCATTGTTGTCATCATTTCAGCCATAGTTTCTTTAATTTTAGTGGTGAAATCGCTTTCTTCCTGCCACGCCTCACTACGTGGAGTTTCTGGCTCCTCCATTAACGACATATTGCTAAAGCCTGCGAAAATGCAAAGGCATCGCAAGTCATCACTTCCCACTGGTTTGCTAACCACCAGAATTTAATGACATTTGGGGAAACTACACATTACTTTCCCTTCAAAATGTTTGATGGAGAGACTGCGGGGAAACAAACATCTTACTTTCCCCAAATAAATGTTTGACTGACAAATTATCGCGAGGCGGGGAAACAAACATCTTACTTTCCCCAAATAAATGTTTGACTGACAAATTACCGCGCGGCAGTCATTATTTTGTTTGGAATCTTTTACAAAACTGCAAGTTAGCTAAAAAACAAGCAAACAACAGGGAAAAGCGTGAGAATGTATAAGATATAAGAATGTAATACACGGTCCTTACCTGAACAATTTCGCTTTTCCACAAAATATTGAAGTCAATGTTGACACCACGGCAACTCGGTTTGTACTGACTCATACTTGACGTTGCTCTGGATTTGCAAAATTTGCATATTCATTTCGTCCACCCTTTCTATCAGACCCCTGAAATAAACAGTAAATACGTACATATACTACACATATACACACTCTTTGTTTTACCTTGAGCTTATTGTTATGTCGATTAATTTGAGTTTGAAAGGATTGATGTTTTTATGCACACTGTTCACAGTACATGTTTTGAATATATCACCTTAATCACTTGACGAAAATTCATAATTTCTTGTGTCGACCAATACGCAAGTGAGTTTATACGCGTTTAAGCAACCTTATTATAACCAACTATTAGTTAACATGCACAACTTGACGAAAACGAACGAATATTCAGTTATGTTAATGTCTATCACATATATTATGCAAATTATACGAGTACTTTTGAAATTAGTTCAAACGCGTGGGCACGTAGGCAGCCATGTCTAACGAGTTATATGTTATTGAGGTACTTATTGCTGAGCTGGATGTGGTTGGTGGGGATGTGGTTTAGCTGCTCGTTGCTGAGGTGGACGTGGTTGGATGGGGTGTGGTTGATGTAGTGGTTGACGAGGAAATGGAACTTGTTGTTGGGGTAATGGCATTTGTATACGATCCTTATCGTATGATATGCTTCTTGACGTTGCTCTGGATTTGCAAAATTTGCATGTTCATTTCGTCCACTTTTTCTATCAGACCCCTGAAATATACAGTAAATACGTACATACAAAATTGAATGGGTATTGTGTTTATACCTTTGCAAAAATCAATGTTTGATTACTGCACTTACTGCCTTACTTCACGATGAACGTAGTCTCGAACTCGCCTACGCACAGAATTGGTAACCAATGTGTGGTAACTGCTCAATTCGGGATTTCTTTTAATACCATTGACTATAATACCCCACAAAGCGCCGTGTTGCCGATATTGCTTTGCAATGATAAGCCTTCCTTCTACGTTTCAAATCTTTCACTCTTGGTCGTAGAGGCTGATTTTTGCTAGAAACTTGTTATCTTACTAAACATGTGGATTTGTCCGTAACCTCCCAAGGGTTTAAAAATTTCCATGAGCTTCGTAATCAACTAGCCAGTATAAGAAATTTTTCATGATGCAACGACACGCAAAGTGAATATAAAATAAGTAAACCCTTTCAAATTTAATAACCATGCATAACAGGCATCATGCAAACAGGCATATATGTAAACTTGACAGCAATAATTGCTTTAAATAAATGGTTCATAAAATTCTACGCTCTTAAACGCATGGAAAGTTAAGTTGCAACCGCATGAAGCAAAAGAACTTAAGTCTAGTCCTATAAGCATAAGCAAAATAACAAACTTTAAAGATAAATTTTCCTCTGAGGTTTACAAAAACGAAGCAGAAAGAATTTTCTTTTGAATTTGCTTTTGTTTTGCCATAGCTTACGCTCGTAGTCTTATGTTTGTGCTTATGTCGATGCTTATGTCGCACGCTTTGGTGGATATCTTTGTTTTGTTTTACCTTGTGCTTACTGTTATGTCGATTAATCTGAATTTGAAAGGATTGATGTTTTTACGCACACTGTTCAAAGTACATGATTTGAATATATCACCTTAATCACTTGACGAAAATTCATAATTTCTCGTCGACACGAGAATACGCATTTCTCGTCGACACGAGAATACGCATTTCTCGTCGACACGAGAATACGCATTTCTCGTCGACACGAGAATTCGTTCGTTTTCGTTAACTTGTGCATGTTAACTATTTCACATAATATGAGCAACGTCGTTTTGACCTTGCTTTGACAACCTGTGTGCAACGTCACATAAACAACGTTGTTTCGACGTCGTTTTGCATCTGTGATACCAACGTAGGGAAGACCAATATTATTCTTTTAATTAAGCTATTAATCCGCCTTTGTTCGGTAATAACCAGCGTATAATTAATCACCGTTGGAATTTTATATAATATTAATGCATTATAAATCATGAAATACTGCCAAATATGGTCGATGAAATTAGTCTATGATCTGTGCGACAATGGCAACAATTTTTGTTAATATGCAAACTATGAGAGGCCATATATGTATATATAATCAAAACCTCAATACACAATTTTCATATCGAAGAGAGGCGGCTATATATGAACTGAATTGTTTGTAGAGCTTTGCAAAGACAGATCAGACTCAGAGCTCGTAGGATTATGCTAGCTCTGGACTGCTGTCTTCCAAGAGGTCCGCCAACTACAACGGTTAATTAGAAGCCAGGATGGTCAAATTAATTTGAATGAAAAATTATGCGACTATATATAATTTATCAATGTTACACTGTGAGTGTGGCAATTGTTGTTGAAAATTCTTGAATTGGAGCGTTGCTGTGTATCAACATTTTGGAGAGGTTCACATTACTTTACAAGTGGACAATATTTTAAAGATATTAGTAGCTGATCTTCGTGAAAAGGTATGTTTTCTACGATTGTTTTCGTTGTTGTAGTTAAAGTTAGCGTGCCACGATACATTTCGTCTCTTGAGGAAGGTTTATAGTGAACGACCTATGTAGATCAGTAATTCAACAACAAAAGATACAAAACGATCCGCAGTATATTTAAAATGATCTTTTACGATAACCTAAAGCGACATGTTTATTTCTAAGCAAAATGATATACTTTTTGGATTACAATATTTCAAATTGTCTATTACACATGGATATAGCAACATTATGTAGGGGGATACAACAACTCGTATAATATAATAACGTTAGAATATAGCTGTAATGGATGAATATAGTAAGGCTTGACCTTCATTATTTGAATAAAGCATTACTAAGAACATTATAGGTTACTCAAAACATTACTAAGATTGTGCATATTCTATTTGTTATCATTGCTTTGGTACCTACTGATGATTAAAATTGCATTTAATATAAGTCTAATTATGATCCTCAGTTTGCACTGTCTACTTTTTCCTAATTATCTCTTGTGTCCCTTAATATGGATAAAATATTGATAAATCTGCATAACGTTACACTTAGTTAATCTTAAAATCCATGTTAGTGTAAGGAAAGGGGGGGGGTACTTAGAGTCTTAGACTGGTAAAATTTGATACTTTGTGGAAACCAACACTGAACCTTCTCTTCTTCAGGACTAATTAAGAATTTTAAGGCAGTAAAGGTTTTAAACAATAAGTTAATTAGAACATTTTTTTCTCAAAAGCCAGTTAGAAGCTAAAAGCATGACACTGTTGCATTCGAAAAGTAGAGAACACTTATCATGGGCCATTAAATCAATGAGTAAAGCAAGCAGTGTTGTTAACTTTTCAAAAAGAAGGAATAGATTAATTCACTCTACAGTAAGCATGAAAGTGAACAAAAATGTTGGACTTTCACAGTAGTTACAAGAAACAGCATTGAGAAAATATGTATAGTGTTCATTAATTATGGAATTCTATTGCAGAAGTATTCCCAGAAATGGTTAAGTAGCACCCAACATGATTAATTTATAATTACAAATAGTAGGTTTCTGACAAAAGTATAATTTCTTATCAATGGGCTTTAGACTCTTTACTTTGCATCCTAATGATTGCTTTGATATATATCTTTTACCACCATATGCAAATTATGAAGTTGGGTATCTTATATAATGATATGTGCTCAATTTGTTGAATAATTAATAATCATAATAATGACATTAGTATTGCCAAATAATGAAAATACCGGTACCAATATTGTTTTCACAACTGAAGTGAGGTATTAACTGAAAAGCAAGTTCATGTTAATTTATAGTTAATGGGAAATTTTTGTAGCCATATGTGTAGTAATAATATTGGTGAGTGGACTTATCTAATTTTCTTGCTTCAAGTTATACAAATTTATAAACTTTGGTTATGAATAACTGGCCCCTGACGATTTCTAGTGAAAGATTCCAACTTGTACAATTGATATATAAACATAACTGTTTGTTACTTTTTAGTACAACAAAAATCACAAAAAAATAAGTCATAAACTTATGGCTGTGAAAGTTTTTATAAGGCAGTAAAAAGTATAAATCCCTCTAAAAAAGATCCATAGAGCCACTATAACTTAGCTAGTTAAATTATTTAAGTATTTCCCCCGACTAAGTCCCTTTCTTGTGGTGCTAGGGCAAAAATTCAATGGCATATTGAAAAAATTACAGAAAGTACACCTCTGAAGTACATGCACTGGCTTTAGGAAATAACAGTGATGAGGAAATAACTGCTTCTCTGCATGGTGATAATAGCAAAATTGAACACAGTAATTCATGTGAATCCCAGGAATCAGACAGTGATCAATCAAATATTGTTGACTCTGATGAACTAGATTTAGTCGTTGATTCGTCTGATTCAAATCAAAATGTAATTGATGATGATACAATTAATGCAATTCCTAACTGAGGAAACTTTGAAAAACAAACCGGCTGCTTGGGTCGTAGAGATGCCACAAATGAATTACTTGAAATTTTAAACGAACATGGCCATAACCTTCCTAAGGATAGCCGTACACTTTTGAAAACCCCTAGGCATTTAACAACACAAACGAAGTGCGGTGGTCAATATATTTACTTTGGAATAGAAGTTGGGATTGCTCAAATTCTATCTTCAAGGTATTCTGCTGTAGCCAACTTAACTACCATTGATTTAATTGTTAATATTGACGGTCTTCCCCTTTTCAATCAACTAGTCAGCAGTTCTGGCCAATTTTGGGTCCTATTTTATGGAAACAGTAAGCCAAGTTCTGTTGAAGAGTACTTGCAAGATTTCATTGAGGAAGTAAATAGACTAAATGATGCTGGGATTACCCATGAAGAGAAGCATTATAAATTTCGTGTGAAATGTTTTTGTTGCGATGCCCCTGCTCGTTGCTTTCTGAAATGCATTATTGGTCACACTGTCTACTTTGCCTGCGAACGATGTATGGTCGAGGGTACGTGGAGTGGAAGAGTTGTTTTTAACCTAGATAGTAATGAGGTTCCGCGAACTGACGAATGTTTTTCTTCATGTTCTTATGAAAAACATCAAAAGAAACCATCACCTCTCTTGTCTTGCAATGTTTCATGTGTTAAGCAATTCAGCTTAGATTATATGCATATGGTTTGTCTTGGTGTCACTAAGCGTATTCTTCACTACTTGAAAAAAGGGCCGCGTAAGTTAAGTTATCTTCCCAACAGTTTGCACAAATATCAGATAATCTGAAAGCTTTACGGGGTGCGATGCCCAGTGAGTTCGCCAGACGACCAAGGTCACTTGATGAATTAGAAAGGTGGAAAGCCACCGAATTTCGTCAATTTCTTCTGTACACTGGACCTGTTGTATTAAGGAATGTTGTTTCAAAGGATCTTTATCAGCATTTTCTTTGTCTGTCTATTGCAATTTCGATCCTGTTAGATTCTGACCACGATAAGCAAAATTCATACTTAGAATTTGCTCAGGAACTGTTGCACTACTTTGTCGAGAATGCGAAGCGTGTTTATGGAGAAACTTTTACAGTATATAATGTTCACAATTTGAAGCACCTTCCTGAAGACGTTAGACATTTCAACTGCTCCCTGAATGAGATTTCATGCTTTCCGTTTGAAAACTACATGCAGCAGCTTAAGAAGTGTGTTAGGAACGGTCAGAATCCAACTATCCAGGTGGCTAAACGGCTTGGTGAAATTCAGGATTCAGGAAAAAGCCAACCTGTTTCATCAAACTATTCTAAGGTGGGAATAGTTGCAGATAGCCTAAAGGACAGTTGCTTTCTGCTGGAAAGTAATAAATATGCATTTGTTCAGGAGCAAAGAAGTAATGGGACATTTGTGTGTGACATCCTTTCAATCAGCCAAATGGAAAACTTTTACTCCTGCCCAGAAGAATCTAAAGTCTTCAATGTATGTTATATAAGGGATATTCGCCACAAAGCAAAGCGTTGTCTGATTGAAGCATCAGCATTACATCGAAAAGCAGTTTGTCTACCAGTTAATGCAGGATATGTGCTTTTCCCATTGCAACATGAAGTTGAAAAAAGTCCACCATAGTTTTTGTCAAGTGTCTGTTACCAGTAATTTGTAGCATGTAAGTAATAGCACCCTAGTGGTGCGAAGATTTGATAAAATGCCATAAATTAGTGTTGCAAGTGTATATGCTCTAGGAATGACCATGCATGCATAGTGCTAGGAGAATGAATTGTTGTTAGATGCATCAAATGTTTAATTGTTAAGTTTGGTAGAAATTATTCCACTTAAAGACATGCAATTTGACGTGAAGGATTATGTAATTAACTGACATCATGTCTTAATGTACTCCGGTTAATCGACATTTCTTTTGCGTTAGTCTTTGTAGAAGTTACCAATATGTCATGGGCAAGAGCAGTTTGGATTGAAAATGATGTGGAAGAAGAAGGAGTTGTTCCACGTGTGTGGATTGAAGATAAGACCGTGCGGTGGCCAAAAGGAATAAATGTAATTAGAGCATTTAGTGAACAAAGGCTACCTTTAGATAACTGGTTGTCATTTCCATTGCTCAAGATCAAAGTTACCTCAGGTTTGTTCCTCCAGTTCTTCCAGTACTTGCATGTTTTTATAAATATTCTGATAACTGTATTTTTATTCCATTGTATAGAAGATAGGGAGGTATGTGAAGACTATGAATTCACGAAAAGTGCTGAAACAAGCGATGAGGAGAATGTGATAAACGTTGGTCCTGGTAAAGAGCGCGGCAGTGATAGTAATAAAAACTCTTCTACAGGTTTGTGCAATTTAAGCTTGCAGTTTTCTAGTTAAATCGATGTGCGCAGAATTCTCAAATTGTAGATTTGGTATACATCAAATTTCAAAGATGTTGTCCAGGCGTTATCTGCGCATTGGTTTTCTCATAACAAAATGGGCGGCAAAATATAAACATTGGTTGTGTGCTGTACTTTAGTTAACTTTAACTTTCCTTATGCTAGGTTTGCGAACACCTCCAAGATTCCGTCCTTCTCCGGCATTGAAAAATGCCCGGAGTGTGCTTGACCGTTTGGCCAAACCAATTGCAAGTCCCAGTTCTTCGTCGCCTTCAAAGGCCTCGCGGCGTTTATCGTGTGACAAAGGGTGTGAAATGCGGTCACCAAAAAGGAAAAAGACTCAATCTGGTCCACATACTGTTGTTTTGCCTGATGTTCAAAGCGAAGTTATGCAAAAGGAAAAACGAAAAGACAATTCAAGTGGCAGGGAACTAACTTCCAGCGCATTCCCAATGTCCGAAGCACGTGAGTTTATATAAATTTTGTTCAATAGTGTTTTCATTACAAAAATAAAATAGATATGCATTGTGCATCCATTAAAAACACAGCAGTTAACTCTTAATGCGTTTTATTCGCTCACAGTTCAAGCTCAATTACTAATTACGTTTCAGCAAATATGCCTATCCTCTCTAATGACTCGATTTTTGCATTTGTTTCACAGGGTTTCAAAAAAGGGTTCTCCATTTGCTCACAGAAATTCGGGACGGACTGCAGCAAGTTGGAAAAAAGTTTGAACCAACGGAGTCTGATTTCCATTTGGAGCAGTTGAGAACAATTGAAGAATTGCGGACGATGGAAGTGAATCTTCAAGATGAGGAGAAAAAGAAAATACTGGTAATGAAAAGCACATCATAAAAACAACTAACTGCATGGGATAAAAAACCAGTGGCGGACCTAGCGTAAGTCAAAATAAATTACCACAGCTTATTCTAGGATATATTTACATTTTAAAGTACCTTCAAAGCAACTTTATTGGTTAGATTTTATTCTTTTGAAATTCATAACCTATGGCATTGTTATAAAGTTATTCTGAATTTAAAATTGAGCTGCTATAATTTATTTTGACTTACCCTGGATCCGCCACTGTAAAAAACCGTGTATAGGAAATAATAAACTCGTCCGTGCATACTTTTCAAAACCTACAAACGTAAATGTGACTGTTCTAAAGGTTCTTGAGCAATTGTTCAATGTTATTTTTGTCTTATATGTAGGTGTGCAGAATTTCCAAAATTGGAGGCTCAAGTGTTAAAGACAATGTCCGTAATGTAATGAGCAGGTACTTGATGGAACTGTCTCATTATTTAACACTTATTCTTATACAAATCATTTAAATGTATTTTTTTATTTCAGGTTAATGACCAATGAGCTAATGTCCTTGTTGAATATGGATGGCTACGGGGATAAGATAGCCTTTAGACCGACTGCTTTGTTGACATTTATCAATTAATACTTTCATGTTTTGTCTAGTCTGTGCAAGCACTAAATGGTCTAATAGCCAACTTGTTTGGTCCAATAGAAGGGAAACGACACGATTCTTTTATGCTTGGTGAAAGTGGTCTACAAGAACAACTGAGAAACATCAGAAAGCCAAATGGACAACCTTATGTTTTGTATGGTGATCCTGCATATGGTGTAACAAATAATATCATAGCGCCATTTAGAGGTGCTGACCTGACAGCACCACAGAAACACTTTAATAAGGCTATGAGTAAAGTACGAGTAAGCGTTGAGTGGGGATTTGGCAAAATAGCACAACATTTTGCATTCTTAGATTTTAAAAAAAATCTCAAGGTTCTTCTTCAACCTGTTGCAAAATATTATATTGTTGCAAGTTTGTTAATCAATTGCCATACATGTTTGTATGGTTCTGTAACTGGAAAGTATTTCAATTTAGTTCCTCCTTCCTTGGAAACATACCTCTCAAATACAGAAAATTGACATCTTTAATAATACAACTATAACTTGATAATTTGATATATTTTACATTTTGACATATACAAATATACTTGCAAAAAATAAACACCAATAATTAAACATAATTAACATTGTTGTTTAAAGTTTTTTTATAAGTTATTATTAAGGGAAAGAATATCAAACATGTTTGATTAACCTGACAAACTGAACAACACATGCAGAGTAACTATATTTTTTTCTTTAAAAGTTCAACCATGAGTTGACGCTCTTCCATTTCGATCTTATGTCTCTGCTTTCTTTCTTCTAATTCAAGGTTAAACTTTTCTTTCTCAAATTCTAACTCTAACATTCTCACATTCAGCTCTTTCTTTCAATTCTGTTTTTTTCTTATACTTTTCCCCCAGCATCTCTAAAGCACTTACTCTTGAAAATCTCTTGATTTTCTTTTTTCCACCTTAAACATACAACACATTCATAGTCCCATTAAAAGAACAGGAATTTTGAAAGAGTTTGAAAAAACATTAATTAAACATATGCACCAAATAATTACTTTTCTTAGTAGATATGTCATCATTAGTGTCATTGGTCATGGAGTCATCATTTATATTGTCATCTGATGGTTCATCCTCAGACAAACTCACACAAGACTGCTTTCGAACTGAAATAGATGGACTCAGTTTAATTTTTTTGGTGAAAGACTTGTCACCTTAAGTTACTAATTGCTCTGAAGAGTTTACATATGCACCACTAATTTTCCCCAAGCATAAAATTAATATAAACACAGAAGTTTTACAACCTAGATTTCCCATTGCTGATTTTCTTATATGCTCAGCTTGTTTCCTATCAGCCTCTTCTTTCTTCTTATTTCTTTCCTTTTCAATTTGTTTTGCTTCAATGCAATCTCTGCAGTATGTGCAAATATCATCAAGCAGCTGACAAAGAACTGAGTAATCCTCCTCAGTCCCAGATCTGAATAAAAAATACTACTTAAAACATGTTTTGAGCACTTCCCTGAAAAGGCCATTTTAATAAGCCATTGATCACCGGCATTTATTATATATTTGACTACAATCCTGGAAAAAATTCGTGGACTTTTTAAATTTTGATAATATTCCCCCCTCCCCCCCTTTACAATGTTGATGATCAGGTTAAAACCCATGCAAATAGGCATTACCTGTAACAACATTGTTTGGGGGGGGGGGGTGTTAAGAGCAATTAGCAAGTTTTGTTGAAGTAAACTGGCATATTTCCAATAAGTCTTACGAAATTTAGTTAGACTTTCTCAAAAGTCCACGAATATTTTTTCCAAGATTGTCTGAAAAAAGAAGCGATTAATGAGGCTGTGAGCTGGCTTAATTGTTAATTTTGAAACTATATTTATTTAGAATAGTTGGCCGGTGCTAGGGTAAACTTTTTTCTGACGGGGGGGGGGGGGGGGGGAAGAGAACCGGGGGGATCTCTCATATTCTTTGTGTAATTTTTATAATATATATGTATAATTATGATATTTTTCATGTGTTGACCATTGTACTCAATTAAGATAATTTTTGGATTAGATAACTTTCAAATCGACAGGAATAGTATTTTAGTTGCAGTTGCTCTACAGGGTGTATAAAAAAAACGGAGCCCATCTTTTGTGTCAAATTTTTTCTTAATTATAGAAGCTTATAGCACAATTTTGGACTTGTTTTAAACCACATTCTTTTCTCTTTCGAACAAGCCGTAATTCGTATTTTTACTCCCAGTAACGTATGTGCTATGACAAATTTAGTAAAAGCTATCAACTTGAGATGCCCTCCAATTATGCAAATTCACTATGTCTTTAATGGTTGCCAGTTAAATTTTTAATTTTTTCGCTTATTGCATAAATGGTATTTGAAAATTTTTTCCATTCTCTCACAGTTCGTTTAAATAATGATGCCATCAAGAAGCAAATTACAAGAGAAAACTATATAGAGTTATCCACTCGGGTGAAAAAGACTATGCTAAATTTCAGCCCTAAGGAAATTGACAAAATTATTGATAGCATGGACAGAAGGATCACGGCTGTTGTAAAAGGAAAGGGTCAAAGAACCAAGTACTGATCTTATAGTTTAAAATATCATATAATATTTGTGGCCATTATATTTTGGCCATATTGGAAAATGAAGAGTCACAATTTTATCACGAAACGCGTGGTTGTACATTAGATATGCAGCTTTAATATGTACTTCAATATATATAAAATGCGTTTGATATATATGACCGCGCTTTGGGAACAAAGTTCTGATCCTATTAAAGTAATAAACACATAAAGACTAGAATCGCGACATGTTACATCATGTTACACTACATGTTACACTAAGATTATTATATTTTACTATAGCTCTTGACATGTTACAACATGCTACACCTACTTTTAAAGAAACTAGAGTTTCTTTAAAATGTAGGTGTAACACGTTGTAACATGTCAAGAGCTGTAATAAAATATAATAATTTTAGTGTAACATGATGTAACTTGTATAGTTTTAGGTTTATTATAAATACAAACGTTGAAGATGCATAGCTATAAACGATGACTGTAATGAATATAAGTCAATAATTACAGTGTATCACATAACACAACTGTATCTCATGCATTATCCGTTTCTACTTTAATATTTAAGAATAAAGCCGTCCGTGCATACTACAATACTTCAGTTTAGCTGATTTCACCCATGAGGACGAGCTCCACAAAGCATTTTGAGCAGGGTGTCACATCTTTTTGCTCATTTTCCGGGATGCTATGGAAAAACGAGAAAACTTTCCATCTTGATGCCATCATTGCATCTTCAGCTTGATCCTGTGCGTTGTAACTCCCTCGGTATTTTATTGTATTCTTTGATGTGGCGAATACAGGGATGTTGTTACTAATGCAAACATCTGTGCTAAAATGGTTCTTAGGTGCCGGACGTTTGACTACATCTCCTTCCAAAAGCAGCAAAAAGCTTTTCCATTCGATTAGCTCCTTGCTCCATTGAAAATCATTTAATAAAATGATCTCGGCCTTGTCGGCGCCAACCCAAGCATACTTGTCCGCTGCTGGGTTTAAAAATGTAGCGAAAATCAACTCTAATGGCTTCAGTAAGAACGTCTTGCCACAGTTCGTTGGGCCAACTATGATTATGTTTCGGTACTTCCCTCTCCCTAACAATAACAGCTCTCTCAGGGCAGCAGCAAATACAATAGGATGAACTTTATTTTTCACAAGCACTTCTTGGGCACATTCTAACCATCTTCTTTCACAGGCTGTTGCGCATTCAACGCTAGCTGCCTTTCGTATCAAGTCCATCCGTGACGTTTTTTCCCGTTCTAATGTCGAAGAGGCCCCCTTCATCTTCCATGTTTGTTGGATAAGATCGTTGAGACATTTTGAAGTTCACGATAGCACAAAATCGGCGAGGTCTTTTTTTTTCCTTCTTCTTTTTGTTCATTAGTGATGGCCAACAGTTCAGTCTCGGACTTTATTCCTTTCTCGACTATAAAATCAGCTACTTCTAAGTTCGAAAGCTTTCTCTTTCTTTTCGAACTTGTCGAACATTCGGCAGTATTCTCCTCCGTTGGCTCGTTCATCTTGTCACCCCGCCTTTTTTGGTATAATTGTTGGCATCTCTTTGTTTTGGGGGAGCCAATCTCATGTAAATCTGGGTGACCTGTGCTGTGATAAACCTTATCGTCATATTTGTTGATGTACTGATATGCTGTATAATAGCCTTCGTGATCCGAGAAATGGACGACTATACCGTGTTCCGCTTCAAGAGCTCTTTTAGCTTCTAGCCATCTTTTTTGGCCCTCTGAGCTTCAAGGCTACGTGGTAGTGATAACCACCATCTGAGTGTTTTTCCAAGCAGCAGGCCCAGTGCTGTGGAATGACTTTGCTACGTTTCAATGAGAAGACTGCGACTATAGCTTTAGCAAATGATTCCCTGGTTGGAAACTTCAGAAAATCTGCTTTGCTGTAAGTTATTAAATATGTTCTTCGTGCTTTAGATTTATCTATTTCGTCCATTAACTTCTCATGAAAAGCTCACTTGTGTACACAGATTTTAAATTTATCTCTCACAAAGCAAAACAAAACAAACATCGCATTGATGAGCCTGCGAGACAGTATTGCAAAATGCGTGTATCGAATGATAATCACCCTCCCCCCAAATTAAATAAACTCCCCCCCCCCAAGTTGGTTGTTTCAAATCACACTGGCACCTTTGCCATAAATAAACTTAAAAAAAACTGGATCATTGTTATTACAAAAACACTGCCAATATTCTTTTCATTATTTTTTGTCCATATTCACAGACAATCCTGGAAAAAAATTCGCGGACTTTTTAAATTTTGATAATATCCCCCCCCCCTTTACAATGTTGATGATCAGGTTAAAACCCATGGAAATAGGCATTACCTGTAACAACATTGTTTGGGGGGGGGGGTAAACTGGCATATTTCCAATAAGTCTTACGAAATTTAGTTGGACTTTCTCAAAAGTCCATGAATATTTTTTCCGAGATTGTAGTATTACAAGTTGTGTAAAATGAGACAAATTAAAATAGAAAAATTAAATTGGGAACATTTGGGCACAATGCAACATAATGCACCTATCAATAATAATGTAATGCCTTGGGGGAGGGGGCCAGACATATTCATGGAAATTTGATATGGAATATAGTTATAATCACAGAACACAACTGTGTAGTTCATAGAATGCTTGAACGCTTCATGTTTTCCCCAATGAAACACCAACTGTTGTGTGTTTGACTTGATTTGACATGAGAAAGAATAAAATGCCTCTGGGTATGGTAAATCACCCTGGGGCTTGTAAACAAATATTTTGATTAATAGTGCATAACAGATTAAAGGCAGGTCAACAGCACTACAACAGATAAAAAACAGACAAGATCAACATCATTTACCTCTTTAAAGATCTAGCATCTTCTTGCTTGAATTTCTCAATCAAACGCTGCATTCCCTCCCTGCACCCTCTTCCCTTCAACTCAAATGGTTTATCTTTAGTAGAAAATAAGGTTCCTAATGTTGCTGCAATGATTTCCCAATCTTGGGAACTAGGTGGTTTTGCTGCTGCTACTTCCTGTGCAAGTGCAATATCATGTTTTGTATCTGGCCATCTAAAAGGGGCCATGTTTTTTTCTCTGGCGGTTCTGGATCTGTCATAGTTTTTTTATAACTTGTTCAAGTAATAAAATTTTTTTTTAAAACCCCGTAGGGTAGCGTGCCGGAGTCGTCTTGCACTGTGTTTTTCTTTTTCATGTAGGCAAGTTGACACTTATTCGGTGGTGACCTATCGCCAACATGTGTATCCCTCCGGGTAGTATATAACGCTTGTCGTCGTTAGCCAATAGTGCAACTTTCGTTATACAGTCTGTCGTTAGGTCGTGTTTTCTCGACCGGAACGTGTTAAACTTTGCAAAGTGTATTTTTTTGTTGAAGAGGCAGTCCTTATAATTTTGAAGGGTAATATAGTTTTTAACTACCGGTTTCTTTACACCCTTACACTTTTTTCCGCCGCGGCCGATACAGTCAGGTTTACCACAAGCTCCAGTGCAATGCGGGTCGTCGCACATCGTATCGTAGCCATGAATTTTATATGCGTAGAGTTTCGAACGCAACCCTACAAACTCTTCGATCTGTTGTCCGCTTGCTTCGTCTTTCATGAACCCGATCACCTTATTAAAACGCGGAAGTTCTGCAGGATGGTCTGCAGGATATGCAGACATATCGAACCACGCCGGAACGTCATCCCGAATGTCGTCGTAAAAGTCGTCTGTCGTTACCTCGTAACATAACGAGTCGGTGTCTGTGAAAAGAAGTCTAGCCTTATCACCATACTTTGATCTCATGTAGTCATAGTGGAAGTCATACATTAAAGTTTTTGAAATGTCTAGTATTGCTTGACCGAGGTAGATCGGCTTATTCAACGTGACAGTCGAAAAACCCATATTTACAGACACGAGATTAGACTCCTCGTATTCAAATAACCCTTTAAAATTAGGCTTGGCGATATAACGCTCTAACGTTTCAGTTTCTAACCCGTTCACTATTTTTATTTTTGAATGGCCGCGAATGTTCTCCATAGTCTTCCCGAACACGCTGTTATTCATGAGCTTAAAGAAATCCTTCTCAAAGTCGCTTTTTGCACAAGCCCGGGATTTAGTATTGCTATCGATATACTTAGAAAGAAAATTACTTTCACGGTATTTAATCCCGCTATGAATTTTCCTAAGAACCATACTGTTTTTTAGACAGTTCCGTATGAAGTTATGGTGCGCAACATATCCTATCCAAGGTCCTAAATGAGGTATAAGTTTTTTTGTGTCGTTAACTTCGACATTTTCCGGAGCGAGCTGGTAGTCGCTATGCACGTCGTATAGTTCGTCCGGGTAGTCTAGGTCGACTTTAAGCGTACAATTTACAATACTGTTCGGGTCCTTTAAAAACTGTTCTATCTCTGAAAGCCATTCAAAGTCGGCGACCGGTAATTGTTTCGACATGGCCCAACCGTATAAATTGTTCACGTTGAGGTACTGGATACATTTCGTAGGTTCGTCCAGATTATAATCCGTTCCCAAGTAAGGGTTGTTCGCTTTAGAATACCGACCCGTGATCATCGAAATACCGCCGCGAATACCTTCCTCGAAGAAAAGGTACATATCGTTATCACTTAAGAGCTCTAGCTCAACCTCGGTCATCTTCAACATAGCGTCCATTGCAAGACCCGGAGCAGTTATGTAGTGCGAAGGGTCGAGTCGGTATTTTTTCATACAGACAGAGCGATTCCCAAATATCTGCTAGGATAAGGACGTCAGATTTACAGTATAACCCTGTATATTCACCTAAGTTTTGACACTTGAACGTTTTAAACACGTCCTGCGCATGAGAATAGTCTTCGTCGGATATTGGTTCGGCTTGTAGTTTGTTGCCGGAACCGACAATCATGCCCGAGTTGAGTATTTTCTCAAAGTCTTTGTTAGAGGGTAACTTTGTCTCTTTAAATTTCGAGACGTCCGTCATATATTTGTATGGGTACACACACTTCCGTAGCATGGCTGAATTATTTTCAAAATATTTTAACGTGTGTTTAAAGTCGGTCTTACGCATATTCCCAGCTAATTTTGCAACCGACGACTGCATGAAGTTAAACATGTCGACAAACGTCACTACAGAATATATGTTTACTTCCTTACCATCTTCTTTTTCAACCCTTCCAACTAACACGGACCTTGTGAACGTGATATATTTTTCCTCGTTCCGCGGAATACAAGTAACGTCACCCTCCGTATCGGCTAACCATTTCACAAAAAGGTGGCTGTCGTATCCGCTTAAGTTATGAGCGAAGGCTGGGATTGCTCAAGAGCGTTTAAGCTGAAGATTGCATTTACAGTGAAGCGCTCCTCTATACTTCCCGCAGTAACGACAGTGATCACGCACCTTATACAAATCTTTTGAGTCTGGTATAAATTCTCCAGAACATAAGTAGCACACGTTTTGAGCTTCGTGTAGTTTTTTAACTTCCTCGTTATAGATCATTTTTACAGGGTCTATAAACCTCGCGTAAATATGTCTTATGATATTTTCTAGTTTATTCACAAAAACCTTGGCAACATCCTCACCGTCCTGACACACATATGTGATCAGATCCATTGAAAACCAGTCGACCCTTGAGACGACATATATACAAAACACCGACAGTATATGTTTTTGAAATAATTTTGTTTTACCACAGGTCTTATCCCCCGGCTCTAAAAAACTTTAAAAGTCGAACATAATTTTTATGGGGCACTCCACCGTGTTCTGTACATTTTAAAATTTTAAAATGTTCTGAGTTGGCATTTTAACACTCCGTATGGCTTTCTAAAATTTTCATAGTGCCGAAAAAATTTAAGCAATAATCACACATGAACTTTTTAGCTTTTTTCTTCGAAACTTGGGATGCGACTAGCCTCGACATGCCCTTTACAACGCAATAATGCGTCTGGTCTCCATCTTTTTGAAAAAAGAGTCGGACAACTTTTTCGTGTATTACCTTTGGAACATATAAGGGGATAATTTTTTTTCCGTCGTATGCAAATACGAGTACGGAAATATTATTGTTTTTACTTAACTTATCGAAACACCTGGCGAAACATGGGGTTGGAAACTCTATCCCTTTCCAATTTAAAGTCTCAGCCTGTTTACAGAGTTCTGCTGTGACCCTCTCCCGATGATTGTCTACAGGGTGTAGCGCGCGTGTAACAGCCCACTTGAAACATTGGTCGTCTTTGTTCTGCATGTTAATTACTGCCTTTTTTTCGTCCGATCGCCTTAAGTAATGGAATATGAGACGACCCACATAACAGATAAAACCTCGCTAGTGTAATGTCTAGTCTCACGACCCTTTTTAACATCCACCCAGACACGTTTTTTAAGTAGCTCGAAAATGACTCGATAATCCTAGTGATCATACGATTGTACACTTCGTTCAAGTCTGTTGTCTCGTAGACGACCTCTATCTTAGAATTAAAATAGGTATTCTCTTCTGCAATGACCTTACCGGTTGCAGGGTCTACTCGTATCATAACACACACTAATACGAACCGTACCTTGTTTTGTGGTTTTTCTCGTAAAAAGTTAATAATCACATTCCTAGTACGATTTAAAAAGTCAGTCGGTGATGTGTTTACCTTAGCAATGATCATATATTGACCGACAACACCTCCACCTAATAACCGGCCCCTTGGTACAATCTCAGGCTCTGGATCAAATATCTCGTCCGGATATTTCCTGGCTTTTTTCCAGAGCCTATACTTCGCTTGTAGAGATTTTTCTGTTATTTTCCGGTTCCCTTGTAAAAAGCCTCGGAGTGCAGGAAATCTCCGGAGTGCTTCTTTTGCAGTGAGCCTTTTCTCTCTTGGTATTCTCAGAGGGCCAACAACGTGACCTTTCATGTTCTTTTTTGGCAAACCCGCCATGATGTGTTGCGTTCCATTCAAGATATCCCGCTGTCGTTGTTCTCCTACTATCGGGTCAGCAATGTTGTAGTCGTCGATAGTTCTTTTAAGACCGTCCTTAAATTTTTCCAACAGTCGTCGTAGTTTGTCACGCTGGGTCGCGTATGTTAACGCGCGGTCTTTTTCAAGGAAGTGCACAACCTCCGGTTTTCGTAACAAGTCAGTGATAGAAACGTCTTCTTCACCATACTTGTAAACCTTCTTCAAACCTCTCATACTCCTTTATTATACATACAAGCTGTAAAAAATTCTTTTTTTGATCTCGATCCCTCGAGATGAAAAAATAAGAGTATGAGAGGTTTATTTATTATACAAATTGCACCTCATTTTTTCAGCCAATTTATAAATCTGCGCTGGAAAAACCCCAAGCGCTTTGGCAGCTTGTATCATGCTTGGAAATATTTTTATGGTGCCGTCTACATTAGTAACCCAAACAGCACACGAACGGATACGTTTTACTTTTGGTCCAAGATCAATACCAAGCATTTTTGCAAGGTCGTTCTTCTTTATATACACAAAATATTTAATACCTGCTTCCTTTGCCAACATATTTAAATCTGTTTTTTTTATACTTATTTGTGAACTTAAGGGTCATTGCTTTTTATTATAACACTTTTTTTAAAAAACTTTGACTTTTTTATAACCGTCCCTGGTTACAAAAAACATTTACCCTTTCTCCCAAGCTTTTTAAAAAAACAAGCTCGCGATTTTTTTTCCCAGTGCCAACGACGCTGGAAAAAATTTTTTATCCACCTGCTAAAAAGACCTTACCAGGTGACCCCCAACGTCCCGAACAAAAATACGGAAAATTTTTCGAAAAAACCTTGCGGGAGGTTTCCGACGATTTTTTTATTTTGGTAACGCACAATTTTTTTTTGGACGGTGGGAGATTTTAGAGGAGGTCTTTGCAGGAAAATTTAGAAAGGGTTTTAGGAAAATTTTTTAGAGGAGGCCTGGAGAAAGATTTTCACGAGAGATTTTAGGGAAGGTATCACGAGAGATTTTCAGGGAGGCCTTGTGCAAAAATTTCAGGAGGTTTTTCAGAAAGGTCTTGTGCAAAAATTTCAGGAGGTTTTTCGGAAAGGTCTTGTGCAAAAATTTAGGAAAAGGTTTTCGGGAGGCCTTACGAGAGAAAAAATTTAGGGACAACGTGACGCAAGGTTTTTCGGGAGGTCTGGCGGAAAATTTCGGGGCGACATGCCGGGAGATTTTTAGGCAGGTCTGGCGAAAAAATTTAGCAAAGCTTTTCCGAAAGACTTACAGAAAATTTTCGGAGCAGGGTGGTGAAAAAAATTTTTTTGACCCAGAAAAACAGCCGCCATCTTGGAATTTTTTTGGCCCAGAACTCGCCCTTGTATACTACTGACAGGAGGTGAATTTCTTTCTTTTGTTGACGTTTTATGTCCTTTGCTGTTTTCTAGGTACGCGCAATGCAATCTTACGCAAACTTCAAAGGAATGCCTCGTTAATTTTCTTTCCTTGGTCGGTGGATTAAATCAGCTTATAAATTATAAGACTTTTCTGAAGGATTTCGTTTTAATTTTAAAATTATTGACTATACTATTCACGCCATATAGCAAAAAGCAGTTCCTCGACATTATCTTCTCAATACAACACGTTTGCATGGAACCAAGAGAAATTTAGGAAGCGGATCGTACAAGCAGTCGTGGTAAATTAGCGAGACGGTGTTGAAATCTGTCTTCCTGTGAGAGCATAGGTTTGAATCCTAACAACTGCGACGCAATCGGCCATCACTATGTTAGCTTTCAAACGCTTTTGTCAATTTCACATGAAGGTAGACATGACACACCAAAAGCCCTAGATTCGCAATCACGGCGATAAACACTCAATCGAAGTTGCACTTGTCCTGTTACTTTCATCGATATCAGACCTATCATTACACTGTTAACTCCAAAAGTAGAGTAAAATAAAAACATACAGAAAGACTCCGTTTTGATGAAATATTCTAACCCTAGTTTCGGAACATATTTTACGCCAACATTGGAGTAGATTTAACTCTTGATGAAGCATAGAAAGATACAAGGCCCATGTAAGATTCGAACTCACGACCTTCAGTTTACTAGACTACCGCTCTACCCCTGAGCTAATGAGGCAGCACGTTTGCATGTCCAGCCATCAACTGATCATCGCGTTTTATTTTAGTTACTTCACGCAAATTAACCTTCGCCAAACAAATTGATGCATTTACTATTATAACTGACCATAACCTAAAATATGGCGGACGAAGGTTTTAATAAATTTCTGTCGGATATCATTTTATAAGTAAATTGATGTGTGTTAAAGAGAAAGAGTAATAAACAAGGTTATTTTCTTTTTTTTTCAAGTTTTATGGCCTTTGCTGTTTTCCTTGATACCCGCAATGCATTCTTGTAAAGTGTTGCATCTTTTTCTCGTTACGATCAATTTGACCTTCAGTGCATGGCATTGTTCAGTTGAAAGAGGCTGCATTCTGAAAAATCAATATCTTGAACATTTTATTTATTTTCTTGTCCCGGACCCGATTAAGGGCCACACTTTATTCAAATTCATGCTTGGCAACAATTGCACAAGGGCGTACCCAAAATTTGTTCTACAAAATATCAGTTGATTTCAGTTAATAGTGACAAAGTCTTTTAAACAATTTGTTTTAAACAAAAATATAAGTAGGCTTTTGAATCGTAAAATTGTTTCCAATGTCAGATGCGGAATTTGAACCCATGCCCACAATTGTAAATGAAAACCCTTTGCAAACTTTGGACATGCTTTAATTTTGACGCCTTCAACCACTCGGCCTACCTGACTAACAAGCGGAAGAATACCGTCTTCTACTTTTCATCACGAATTTTAAAATATTGTGTTATGGAAAATCTCTATCCGAATTGTTTCTCTCATTTCCGTTGAATTATTTTTAATGAGACTGAAAACGGAATTTTGATATAGTTTATGCCTGAATTATTACCATCTCCTGAATAGCAAGCTATGTTTGATGATATGTTTGTGAAGAACAATGTATAACAATTTTAAAAAATTTGCTTAACACACACGTAAATACCGCTGCATAACATCGGTCGGGAATACGAAAACTCGCCTCATTAGCTCAGAGGTAGAGCGAGAGTTTTGTAAACTGAAGGTCCTGAGTTCGAATCTCACATGGGGCTTAATAGCATTAATTTCTTTCACGGCAATTTTTTAGCCATCGTAAAAGCTAAAAACATTTTTCTTTTTGTTCCGAACTGAATTTTTAACTTTTGCACCAGTATAGTTCATTGATACAGAAGTAAGCACCTCAATAACAGGAAGTTATATTGGTGGCGCGGTGCATTGTTGTATTGTCTTGTCCATTTCTTGGTTGCTGGATATAATCGGCTTTTAAAGAATAAAAATTTTTAAAGGTTTCTATTCATTTCAAAATTTATAACGCCATTCGCGTCACTTGGCAAAAAGCTGCTCATCGAAACCACCTTCTCAGTAGAACACGTTCTCATGGACCTAAGAGAAATTTAGCACGCGAGTTTGAAGTACAAGCAGTCGTGCATGATGAAGCTTAAGGCGACGGACAAGGAATCAGTCTCGCCCTGAAAGCGTAGGTTATAAAGGTACCAACCGCGACCTACTCAAAAATCATTTTACACTTTTTTCGATTCTCACACGACGGTAGAAATGGCAGAGACAAAGCCCTTGATTCGAAATCACGGCCATAAACCAAGGTCAATGTTGCACTTACTTTCAGTTTAAAAACTCTAGTGAGTTCTCGTGATTTATTTTTTCAGAAAACCGTTTCGATTTGGCACACTTTCTGAGTAGAACATGACTTCATTGTACATGTACTGAACGTTACATGGAATGATAACCTTGCGTTTGGTCACTAATCACCATGTTTGCAAAATAAAGGTACTTATTTTATTTGCTAGATTGTTTGAAGAATTTAAAGAAAATAGAGTAACTTTCCCATACAGTTGACGAGGTGGCCGAGTGGTTAAGGCGTTGGACTGCTAATCCAATGGACTCTGTCTGCGTGGGTTCGAATTCCATCCTCGGCGTAGATTTCACACAGAAAGGCTACAGATTCGAATGTGTGTTGTTGGTAAATGTCTGGTTGTTTAATCACAAGTAACACAAGCCTTCTTTTTATATAAAAATATGCGTGTATTTTAAATGGGATAAAGAGTCCAATATTGATCATTAACACAGACGCTTGCAAATCACATAATAAGATTCGTTATGTTGATTTTAATGCAGCCAATTTGTGAACGCTTGGTTTGCTGATTGTTGGGGCAAGATGTGTCTCAATGGTTTCGTAGTTCGATCCTTGTGGCTAACTTAATTATTTTTATATTTAAGTTTTTTTTACACCTCTGTTCTCGTAAGCAGCCTGTGTGTCTAAATTTGCCAGCCTTAAATCGAGATAAAATGTACCCATCCAAAAACACAGTCTATGCAGTAAATACTTCATTAGCTCAGCGTTGGAGCGGCAGTGTTGTGCACTTTAGGTCGTGTGTTCGAAAATTACATGCCACTAAGAATTCAATGCATTACTCACAAAATGTTTTTGAGAAAAGCAGCTAGTCGTAAGCGCTTTTTAGATGTATCACGTTTTGCGGAAGCTAGAAGAGGTGTACTAGAACATCAGGCTACGAGCTATTTTTTTATCATTTACATACTTTCAAAAGCCCCCTCATACCAGAATGCCATTGTATTTTCACCAAAAACCCGGTGAGTTGAGGATAAATTTGTGTTGGTTGCGCATATTTTATCAGCGAATTTGAACAGTAGCTGGCCACGTCGTCAAATAGATAGGGTGTATGACTACGGATCAGAAGATTTCAGGCTCGAAACCTTTCAGGGGTTTTCTCTTTCTTACGGAAGAATTCAATGGAGAGACTGTAGTTGTTCAACATACAAGCGGGTAAAGTTCGATTTGAACAGTTGCTTTCTTAATTATATTTTCTCTTTTCTCATCCAACTTTCCCTATTTCGTTCACTAATAGCGGATAAAACAATTTGAGATAAAATCTAACACATTACTGAGACATTATCTACATTAAATATTTAAGCACCGAATCCGAAAATTTGTGGGTGACTGCTGTCCACTCTAGAGAAAATCAGCTCACAGATTTTATTCATCAATACTTTAATCATGAGTATGAGAATGTGCGCGTCCTTCGATAGCTCAGTTGGAAAAGCGGCAGACTGTAGATTGCAGTTATTAGTTGGAAGAAGGCTGTGTTCCGTAGGTCGTGGTTTCAAATAGGGCTCGAAGGAGGTTGATTTTTAACCGAAAAATCAATTCGACGTACATCAAAAATTGTGGCTACTTCAAGTCCCACAACAAACACTAAAGGACGGAACACCTCAATTAGAAACGTAAAGCAAAATACATAAAAGATGACAGATATTTTTTTCACTAAACTACATTACGAATGACTGGGGTAAATTTTCATTGGAAAACAAAAAAGGCGTGGAAAAACACCACTGTACCCCCAGAGCTAATGAGGCAGTACATTTGTGTGCAGAGCAAGCAATTGATCATAACGCTTTACCTCAGATGCGTACACCAAATTTAACCTTCGCCAAACAAATTCGTATATTTACTATTCGAATTGATCGCAACCCAAAATATGGTGGAAGTGCGTTTTAGCCAAATACATTGCGATAAAAAATCGTTTTAAAAACATATTGACGTGTTTTGAAGAGAAAACGTAAGACAGGGGGTGAATTTCTTTCTGTTGTTGCTGTTTTCTAGGTGCGTGCATTGCAATCTTACGCAAACTTCAAAGGAATGCCTCGTTAATTTTCTTTCCTTGGTCGGTGGATTAAATCGGCTTATAGAGAGTAAGACTTTTCTGAAATATTTCATTTCAATTTTAAAATTGACCATACCATTCACAATATTTAGCAAAAAGCAGTTCGTCGACACCATCTTCTCAATAGAACACGTTTGCATGGAACCATGTTCCGCGCTCTAATTATTCCGCGCTCTGATTGGACGAACATCGTACGTACATCCGTGACGTACGCAAAGCATTACAAACGTCCATACCGTCCTGTGATAGGTAATGGGTGGTCGTATAAAACTATATAAATTCACCGTTGAGTCGAGCATACATCAATGCTAGGATTACACTTGGTTTGGTGTCTTTGGTGCAGTCAAAAACTGAGTGTTATTCAAGACGCTAAAGAAGGAGTTGAAC
This sequence comes from Muricea muricata, assembly GCA_963855995.1. Classification (NCBI taxonomy): domain Eukaryota; kingdom Metazoa; phylum Cnidaria; class Anthozoa; order Malacalcyonacea; family Plexauridae; genus Muricea; species Muricea muricata. The sequence goes on along the minus strand of OY979716.1, from coordinate 55,335,922 downwards.
GTATTACCGTCTTTACTTGGCAAAAAGCACAAAAGTTTTTCTTTAAACGGAATCTTTAATTTGGAGAATATGGCTTAACAACATCAAGAAAACACCTGGCAAGTTGACATGTTGTATTAACTTTTGGTTTTAAAGCAGGCTTATGGAATTGGTCTTTTTTATTTTAGGAGAGATCAGTTTGGGGAAAAAGTTAAACCGTGGAGAAATGAGGAGTTAAACCGTGAACTTTGTGCGTTAGCGGTCGAAGACCTGTTTGAATCATGGTCACCAGAGACTCAAGAACAAGTTCTTGCCGAATGGAACGATTGGAAAAAAGCAACCAAGTGTGACCATTGTTGTAATCAATGTGGTAAAGAGTTTACGCGTTCGTATGATCTAAGACGTCACGTTTGAAGAGTTCACACGAGCGAAAGACCACACGTATGCAGTTCTTGTAGTAAGAGATTTGCCACTGCAGATAAGTTAAGACGCCATGAAAAAGTCCATCAAGAAAAAGCCTTCGAGTGTCAGAGATGTCATAAGAAATTTAGCCGAAAGGTATAATCTAGTTGTAGTTTTGTTCTAGAGTCAAAGCTGACGTAAGGTATTCACTTGAACTTGAGTTTACTAACATGGATTATTTTTTATTTTCAAGGATAAGCTCGAGAACCATCTAAAAATGCACGAGCGACGGGGAGCCGAACGTGAATATTTATGCAATATCTGTGGTGATGTGTAGAAATATATTTCCACTACAGGCTCATCAGTGGAATGTGCATCAAGTCGGTGGTGGGAAGCGGAAGAGGACAGACACTACAACCCGAGCAAAACGAGCAAGAGTAAGCAAAGGTAAAAATCGTATATAAAAGTGTACATAGATAAACTAGATTATCGAGACTTCAAATGTAAAACTTTTACCTGCGTAGAGACATCGAACGATCAAGTGAGTGGTCGTAAGCACAAGGCGACTGAAACTACATCGTCCCAAGCGAAACGAGCGAGAGTAAATGCTGGTAAGCATAAAAATTGATATTAGAGACCTTTAGCATTGCGGGGTTTTTTTGAACTGCGAACCTCAAGAAATCACGTGACCAGTCCTTGGCGTGGCGTTTGACATAAATTGCTGGCATTTTCGACAGCAAAGTATAGGATTTCAGGTAAGTCATTTACCTCAGCTTTTGTTTGCCTGAATATTGTTTTTTCTCGCGTATATCTGTTGTTGGTATACAGAAGAAAGTGTGTTCTTTCACTTGCAATATAATTTGGTACGAGCGGAGCTCAAAGTCATTGCTCGTGGTAGTTAGGTAGTAAGATTGGCATGTCATGACGTCATCCTCACTGATCTCAACAATATGGCGGACTATCATGAATGGCTAACACTGATTGGCCAGATTTAAAATTTATTGTTGATTGATTAATCACGAATTCAACTGACAGCAAACATCTAAATTTAACACCGCGAAAAACGTCTGCGCATGCGCGTGTTATGAGCAGTTCCACGCTTAAAATGTGCTCTCAAAGGCATTAGACGAAGACGTTTACTCGGTTTTGTGTCTCGATTTTGAAATGTTTAAAGCGCAATTTTTTCAATCAGAGGAAAAGAAAGGTTTCAATTAAATCTAAAAAGGTAGGCTTGTATTCAAAACGGTTTTTAATTGATATTTAATGACGATTTTGTTCAATATTATACTCTTTATATTTACATATATTTAAATACATTTTGAAATATTTGTTCATTTATTTTCAATTCAGAGAAGATTCTTCAGAAATGTGACTCAACAAAAATTTAATGTGTGGCTTATTTGAGCCTTTATCCAAGTGAGGAGTTTTTTTCATATTCTGCTTGGGAATAGAAACTGTCACTCTATTTATTGTGCTGGATATCATGTTTGACAGTATAAGTACACATAGTCATTCACAATTAGAAGCTTCTGATAATAGCAAGCATCACTTAGCTTGGATTTTGTATTGAATAACATGATATAAGGTATATTATCAAACATTTTATCAGCAAAGACTCCTTGTATGCAGATTGTAAAAATAGAAGTATCAAAGACAAAGCATTATTGGTTTGGTCTGGTTGTCCTCCATACACAAGGATTTTATTATTAGAGACTTGGGGAACAAACAATTTCATCTAAGATCATACAGGATCGGGTTAGATTCAGTCTTTAGATTCAGAAATTTTGCAATCAAGTCTGCAACCAATAGTCACCTTGTGTTTACATTTAGGTAAGTTTTGATTGAATAGACAATTGAAAACATAACTTGTTTAGTTGTTATGTGTAACAGAAGTTTCAAGTCTTTCTGGAACTTTTACTTTCTTCAGTATTTTTTTCATGTTTCTCAATTAATTGTAGTTCTTTATATTCATTGTTTAGGACTGGACCAATCAGAAAAGTTCTTTGAACCCCGATAATAGTAGCATTGGAGGATGTATTTTGTTTGTCTCAGATGACTGAAAACTTTAAAGAATGACAATTGGATGAATTGAAGCTGGAGAATTTACTTGTAGGGATTTTGGCTCTGTTTTGGTTCAGCTGTAATTGAAATATGAGTCTTGTGGGAAAATAACTCTTATAACTGTTGCTTCAAGCCTTTACGCAAGAGCTTTACGTAACGCAAGAGCTTTACGACGCAACATCCTGCTAGAGGTAACAGAAAGAAAAGAAAAGAATTGGTGAAAGAAAATGAAGATGGCCATAGCGCTCAGGATGTATGGGTGACGATTAATGGCATCAAGCTCACATACGAACTGCGAGACATTCTGCTGAGTAAGTTTGGATGGTTGATCGATGACCACATCGATGCTTCCCAACAACTCATAAAAGAGCTTAATACTGGAGTTGGCGGTCTTCATTGCATTGCAGCAACCACACATTGCAGTAGGTTTGTACTTCCACACGGTCTAAACCAAACTATCCAGTGCACAATATTGGTTTGCATTGGGTAACATCAAGTTCTATTTCTGGCAAAGTTGTTCTGTACAAAAGCTTGTACAGGACAGTCAATGATTCTCTGAAGCGGCAGTTGGTTTCCATTTACAAAGAGTGGTGCAACGATGATGGTTCCCTAAACATCACAGTTGTTTTGCAACAATGTCAAAAAGGAACTTCTGATTGCGACCTTTTCTGTCCTGCCAATGCTGTGGCCCTTGCTAATGGGATAGATCCGTCTCTGGTGAAATGGGAGCAAGACAAAATGCGCGACCACCAGGACAGATGCTTTTTACAGAAAAGAATGGAAATGTTTCCTCATGAAACTAAGCAAGCAGCCAGCACAAGGTCCGAATATGTTGTGAGCATTCACTGCATCAAGGCATATCCCTGGTGCACCGATGGTTCATTGCAGTGTCTGCAACAACTGGCTTTACCATGGACCATCTCAGCAATGTATTAAACTCTCTGCTAAACAAGCTGCAGCACTGGCTACAGAAGTGCCATTTGTCTGCATTTACTGTGACGAAAACAACAATGAAAGAACTCTAATGCTGTGTATTGCAAAATGGAACATTATTGCAACTTATTGTGTCTTACTGCTGCTAAAATATTCTGCGGCCATTTGTATAATGCCCTTTTATCTTAAGTGGTGGATAAAATAAGTAAAAAATATGGATGAAGTCTACATGACCATCAAACAACCAAACAAAAATATGTTGGCATAGATACAAGAATTCGGTTTGAAACTACATATCCAGCACATACAGAATGTGTGAAAGCATTTTGACTTTTCCACTTATGCCACTACTGTGCTGTAACAGGGTTTAAACAAATGAGCCCAGTTCTCATTCTGTCTTTATAGTTTCTTTACTACATGAATATTTTCACCCATTGAGTGGCAATACACGTCAGTTTACCATACCCATTCTTTTTATATACTAGTTTAAAATGCCAGACAATTTTACATGTCAGCAAGGAATCCACCCTTTTCCAGGTTGATCGACGGGGGGTAACACGTGTAGCGTAATTCGAAACAGTTGGACAAACATTGCTTTTTCATTGTACTTGCGGACACAAATATTAAGTAGTTCGACTGCGAAAGAAAATGGCTAAACACTGTGCGTGGGTAATGGCTTTTTTAATAGAGGTTCAACATATCCCTCTTCAGAAATATGATAATCATCAAATGCTTTGTATGCGGCAAGCCCTTGTTTATCATGTTCTGTGGAACTGTATACGAGATGGATAAATTATCGAAAAGACCGAATGGCGGCGATGCGTTAAAATCATTTAATATATATCTTCGTTCACTGTTCAAAATCCGCGCACGTGACTGGTCAAAATCGATCACGTGTGTTTGGTTACCTGGCAACAACAAGTCGTTTGAGTGCGTTATCACAATAATGCACGAAAAGTGTGCAGTATTGAAAATGGCCAGGAGTAAAACGTCAAGAAAACTGTATTTACAAGAGGATAAAGCTAACAAGTTGATGAAAATATCGATGAATTCTATTATAAAGACCAAAAAGGAAAACAATCGTGAGAATTTCTATCGTCAGAGGTAATTAAACTTAGTAAACACCGATTATTCTCATTTTTTTGTCTGTGAACTATCGCATGAAAGCTCATTTAACAGGCTATTTTTTGACGTATCGTTGTGTTTATTTGTTTGACTCAGCTTGTAAAGGTTGTTCGCTACAATTCTTCAAATTTGTTGTACTTTTTTCACCCATAATGTTTTTAAAATCTGATTTGTTTTACTTTGTTTTGGTAGCGAAAGCGTACGGCTTTTGCTTGCAAGCACGACCAGTGAACTCAGATCATATATTAAATGTGTTAGAGACTGTTAAGTTCGTGTTTTGTTTACAAATACACGCACTTGCTGAATGTACAATGAACTCAAAATTTTGTATACTGCACTCGGCCCCGGCGGCCTCGTGCAGTATACAAAATTTTTCGTTCATTGTACATTTAGCTCGTGCGTGTATTTGTAAACAAAACACTCACAACAGTCTCTAACCCTTAATTACATATTCGTGCGCTGAACATAGCGGATCGTCTATTTCAACACCTTCAACTTGTTCTCCTCTTTTGATTTTGCATAATCTAAGACAGGTATCAACATTTTTTCGACGGATTTCGCCATCTCAACTAATGCTGGTTTAAGATATCCAGTTACTGAAACGCCTCGTGCTTTTAAATATTGTTTCAAGTCAGAAGCAAAATTTTCTCAAAATGATTGCGCTCCAAAGTACTATCCATGCTTTGATATAATTTTGCCCTTTTTTACTTTGCCTTTCTTTGTCTTTAAAAAGTAAATTTCGCAAAAATTATCAATAATCAATAGTTCCTCGTATACAAAAGTATTAACGCGACGCTTGTTGTTTGTCCGACTGTTTCGAATTACTACACATGTTACCCCCCATCGGTCAACCTCGAAAAGGGTGGATTGTATTGGATGGTGTCCTTGAATTTACAAGATAAATTGTATATTAAGTGTATACATATTATTTAAGGCTACATTAATGGTATATAAAATTAGGGTTGGATAAATTTTTAAACTTTTATTATTAAAAGAAGACTTTCCAGGAATAAGAGAGGACTTTCAAGGAAAAAAAGACGATTTTCACAATTGGACAAAAATCATGGTGGCATGATTTCACAATATTTATTTGTAGCATAAAGATGGTTATCTAGAAGCAACAAACTTAATTGACAACAGTTATTTTTGTACAATATTTTAGAGCAACAGTTATTCTGTGATGTCTTATGACAAAATTACGCATAATTTTCAAGTTATATAGTTATAAAAAATCTTCTTTTATTATAAAAGAAAACAAAAATAAAAATGATAAAAGAACATTTACCAACCCTTAATTTGCCAAACCATAAAATAGGATTGTATAAAGAATCTAATAGTATACTTAATTTACCATTACTTACCAGCAGTTCGTGGAAGGTTTGTACATAAAATCCTGAGGACACAGACAACCTTTTAAATTAGGCTGCACTAAATCAAATTAGTGTAATATATATATATTATAGCTTTTATAACACTTACTGTTATTTTTACTCAATTTATATCAATTATATGAAGTTTCCACCCTGCAAAACACCACTGACATTGATGTATAGCTGAGGCGTATATGTACGTATGTTAACCATGATCTAGTGCCGACCCGCCATTTTCTGTGCACCTTAAAATGGCCGCACAATGTACTCAAGCGCGCAATGCATTACTGTGAGACTCATTCTTTAAACCAAGGCAAAGAAATCAACATGACGCGAGACAAACCTCTGAAAGAGTTGTTGGAAGATACCGAGAAAAACAGTGCATATATTTGCAAGCAGGGTTTCAATCTTATCGAGTGTTGGGAGTGTGAATGGCAGGAACTGAAAAAGACAAACAGAGAATTACAATGATTCATTGCTACTCGACTGCGAAGACCTTTGGATAAGGTGAAAACAATGACATTACAAACCATTCTCGACGCTGTAAAAAATGAAAAGTTATTTGGTTGTATTGAGTGTGACATTCACGTTCCAGAACATTTAGTGAGAAATTTTCAGAAATGTGCCCTATATTCAAAAACACAGACATATCTCGTGACGATATTGGTGAATTCATGAACGCCTACGTCGAAGAAAACGACATTATGCATCGAAAAGGCGAAATCTAATTGGCAGTATGATGGATGAAAAAATTTTGTTAGCTACCCCTCTCTTAAAGTGGTATTTGGAGCATGGTTTAGAGGTAACATGTTTCTATCAAGTGATAGAGTATGCCCCTAAACCATGTTTCAAACCGTTCGGTGATGCTGTTTCTAATGCTCGCCGCGCTGAGGACGCCGACCCTTCCAAAGCCACTATTGCGGACACAATGAAACTCGTTGGCAATTCATCAAATGGGAAAACGATGACTAACAAAGAGAGACATCGACAAGTAAAATTCTGCGGCGACGACGAAGTGCCAAGCTTGATCAACTCTCCATTCTTCTGCGAACTGAACCCTATTGACGACAAGACGTACGAAGTGCAAAGCAGCAAGAAAAAGATCAAACTAGACGTACCTCTTCAAGTTGGCTTCTTTGTGTACCAATACGCCAAATTACGTATGTTACAATTTTATGATTTTTTTGACAAATATTTAGATAGATCCGATTACAAGTATTGTGAAATGGATACTGACAGTGCGTATATTGCCATTAGTGGTGAGCGTGTAGAAGACCTAGTTAAATCCCACGTGAAGGTTGAGTTTAACGATGAAAAATGTAACTGGTTTCCTCGAACAGATACAGTAGAACATGCAAAGTATGATACACGAACACCAGGGTTATTTAAAGTAGAGTGGGAAAGGAATGGGAAAATTAGTCTATGTAGTAAAACGTATTATTGTTTTGAGGCTTGAAAAGATAAATTTAGTTGCAAAGGGGTTAATAAGAAGGATAATGTAATTAATAAAAATAAATATATAGACGTGACTTTAAGTAAACGAAGTGGTTCCGGTGTAAATAGGGGGTTTAGGGTGCTAGATAATAAGATGTGTACATATGTTCAAGTTAAAAATGCTTTTAGTTATTTTTATCCAGAACGTAAAGTTTTGGAGGACAGTGTTTCAACCATTCCATTAGATATATAATAATAGTTTCGTAAATATATAACTTGTAAATAGACCTTCGTGAATATATCTTTTTAACAACTAACATGTGTGCGTGTTATTACCACCTGTGTCGGTTGTCTTAGCAATACTATTTTCGTTACTGACAACTATGAGGATCATATACATTCCCACGGTTTTAGGCGATTGGTTGAAAGAAAATGCGCGGCAAGCTCATCGTTACGTATTGCAACACTCTGATTGATCGGACAGTGTACGTACGCAAGGTGTAACAAAATCTCAATGGGTAATAGCCATATATCTCAATTGAGAAATGCGGGTGATAGCCACGTGAGATGATCATCCAAGCCATCTAAGGTTGAAATTACATGCCTAGCTATTATTATTCAATAAACGAGCCAATCAGATTCGCGATTGTGCGTGTAAGCACGCTAAATAGGTAAATTTGTGGCAGCGTGAATATTTTGTGATATTTTGCAAAATACTTCAAATTTGCTTTATTTGACGCTGGTTTCGAAATGAAAAAAGTGCGAAAAGTTTGTGTTAAAACAACTGTCATAGGTAGAAGCGGAAAATCTGTAGTTCACACACCATTAACTGTAGATATGGCGGCTTCAACGCCTTCAAGCATGGATAAATCCTCGGATAAAACCATGGAAGTTTCATGCTCAGACGACCATGTTGCTGAAGATGTTGTATTTAATCCGAGTTCCACTAGCGAAGATTCAGCTGCACATCGCCGCAACATCGGCAATTTCTGTAACTGGGAAAAGATTTGCCCAATGTTGATAAAATCACGCATGGAAGACTACAGTTTCGCTGAAAATGCCATGTGTGGTGTTTGTGCGAATGTTGAAGCTTGCGTTCGCTGTCAATATTGCGGACCAAAGCAAAATTTCTGCGAGAGTTGTGCCTTATCAGTTCATGAAACCAGGAATCAGTTCCACGTTATGGAAAAATGGATGGTAATCATTGTGTTACCCGTGTACTACCTTTTATATGCAGCACTCAAAAATCAATGTTTATACCAGGATGGCGGTATTAACTCATTATTAGGATAAATAGAATTTATTAATTGTACCATGAGTGAACCCTTACAATTATATAATGATTACGAGCTCTTGCACTCGAGTTTAACAGATTATTGATACTTCTGCCAACAAGAAAGCTCTGCTGAAGCTCAATCCCTTGATTTAATTCCTATACAAGAAACCATTTATGCGTGATAAAGTGAGTATGTAGCATATGGTGGAGACTGTGGTTGCATGTCCATCTTTTGTGCAGATTTAAAATGTTTTGCTTGTCTATTTTATATATTAGGCAAACAAGTTTGTTCCATTATTTCCAAATCATGGAGTAATTGATTGGGGTCACCAGTGTGAAACAAAAGTGACCAAGCTTTTTAAGCTGGTTGATTCATTTGGTGAGTGCTTGTGTATTACATCTTGTATGGAGGCTGTCTAATACAGAAAATAAAAAAGATTATTATTGAGAGGATTAGTATTGACAGTAGGTGGCATTGTATTAGAATCCGAACTGCTTTGTCTAGCTCTTGTAAGTGACAAATATTGCAGTATTTAATATCTACATTATTCCAGTCCTGTCAGGCTTTTGACAAAAATTTAAAGCACCAATTGGTGCTTTGTTTGTAATGTGAATTAAGTAATTATCTGTTAATATCCTTTAGGTAATCAACACTCAAAGAAAGTGGCAGTTTGTAGCTGTGAAAATCATGCCATCACACTTCTGCATTCCCATTTTTGGCCTGGTTCCCCTGATAAACCCTCAATTGCTTTTCACTTCAAAATTATGGACTTGGCAGAGAAGTTGTTTCTTCACAATCAAGTCCCAATAAGTGACTTTTGCAATATCATAATTGAATTGCTCCCACCAATGCAGCCTGTTCTTGTAAGTATATTGCCACATACATGTATATAATTCAATTGACTTACTGACTAGAACTAGTATCCATGGATCATTCTTGATATTTTTAGGCATGCTCTTTGTATAGAACACTAAATTCTGGTTGCTTTGAGGAGTATAGGTGAGGAATGACCAAGAAGGCTATAATATTTGAGTGAAAATGTAGGGCACTCAACACCATTACTGGTAGAGCGATTAAGTAACTACTATACACAAAATTTAGTGTAGGTTTGTGAAATACACAAGGTTGGTCTAAGACACACAGACAGATAAATGTATAAGTTAAAACATACTTCAAAAACCTACCACTACAGGCTGTTTCATAGGGTAGTCCCCAATAATGTGCCCTTGCTTAAACATCAAAGTGTTGATATGTAGTTACTGTTGTTTTAAATTTGTTAAAAAACTGTTTAGACCAGTCTTATGTTATGGTAATTATATACTTTTTTGTAGGTATTTTAAGTATAAGCTTAGATATCTAGATTCGTACATTCCTGGACTTTATAATGGTGCAACCTGTCCTTTATGCCCCTCAGTAAGTATTACTGGAGTTAAGGAGTTCCAAGCTCACTTAGTGCAGACATTGATTACTTATAACAATTTAATTGTGTGCCATTGACTTTATAGCTTATTAAATTATATTTTATGGGCAATGGTATTTTAATTGAAAGTTTGAATGCATGTTTTGGATTGGCATGATGTAAAGGTAGAAAGGATACAAGCATCAGTTCACGGCATGGTGCATTATTGTTCAGTGATCAAGATGATGTTGATAACTTTGTGGATAATTATGAGCATGTAAAAAAACAAGCACCACAGGTAACAAACATGCCTGTATATTTGAATTTTTTGCAGGTAGCTGGAAAAAAGTTACAGTTAGCCCTGTGTGGTTCAAACTTGCCCACTTTGCTTGAATTAGTCAAACCACACAACACTTGTTAGTTGTGACCAAGGATCTCAGCTTCAGGCACTTGCAGATAGTGCCGCTACCTAGGATCCCGACATTAGACAGGCATGATAACAAACTCAAACCAATTGGACAGCACAAAATTGGGAATACTTTTCATGTACTCTGCTTGCTTCCTATCAATTGGGGCTTTCTAGTGGCCGATTATTTTTACAATGATTTATTGTACTTTGCTAACTGCACTGTATGTTTATCCTAATGGTTGCGGTAAGCTTTCCTGTGGAATATGAAACTGATTCCTTTCACCTACGTTTGTAGCTACCACACACCCACAGCATTGGTATAAACTTGTACAAAATCAGATTAGACATTGTAGAAGCTTCACACACTTGAATAAAAATGTTAGTAGTAACTCAGCCCTTAGAAGCTTGTTGCCACTTGGTAAATTTGTCACATTACTAAGACCTCATGTGAGATGCTGTATGATTGACAATTAGTGTTGGTAAAATTTGTACAGTATATTTTTTATTGCAGGAGTGCCACAGATTCCATGCTGATGAGGTCATCCTGGCTCTCAGAAGTAAAGGTCGGAATCAGCTGTTTGATGAGAAAGGTGTCTTTGCACGAGTTTGTAGACATGACTTCCCCAAAAGTTTAATGAGCATAAAGCAAGGTGAAAGGTAAACTTGCAAAAGTGCTGTATGACAGTACATGCAGTCAGTAATTGTAGTTACTCATCACTTACTTACAGCATGCATTATGGTTACTTGCATCTACTGGTACTTATTGCTTCAATTTGCTCTGCACTCTATATCATATAATGCTCCTGTTCTTTTGTATATTTTTCAAGGATATCATACTCTGTCTATGAGTTGGAAAAGCTGAAGACCAGTCTCATCAAAATCTTTAAGAGTGGTTTTGATGTATGATATTGCATGCATTTTATCAAATCACCCACAGGTTAATGTGTGTTAATATTTTTGATAACCTAAGAACCTGTTCATATAGAAACTGGGTTGACCAAGGCTTTACCTACTGTCCTACTGAGAAGATAGCCCAATGAGTGGGATAAATGTGCACTATTTTAACATGAGAAAACTTCATTTGCCTGCCAGAACAATGCCATTGCATTGTTGAAAAATACAGTAGTTTGCTGCATCACCTTTGGAATTACCATTTTATATGGGCAACTAGGCTTCTGCTCTTTGTGGAAAAAATATTATCCTGGTTACATGTCGTCACCTTTTAAAGGCCAGATCACACCCACTACACTACTAGGTCAGCGTGCCTCATGTTCTACTGTATCTGCCTCGTCCCCAGGCGCCGTTTGCTAACATTTTGCAAAGTCGCTATATAAAGAGTTTGCATGAAGTACCCCTTTGCGATGTTGTGAGCGCGCAAAGGGAAATGGGATGGGTGCGCAGCAAGGAGCGCTCACAGCATCACAAAATAGTACTTTATGTAAACTCTTTATACAGCGACTTTGCAAAATGATTAGCAAACGGCGCCTGGGGGCGAGGCAGGTACTGTATGAACGCTCAGCCAATTTAAATACTAAAACTATTATGAAGCGAGATCATAGGTACATGCAGCATCTCCTCTGTAACTGGCAGTTTGAAATACATGTAAATTAAAACTTACCATTCTTGTGCAGAGGTTTTTCCAAGGAGTGTGTGTACTACACATGTACCATATATTTTACACTACATTGTCATACAATGTACAATCATGTATACAACTAGTTCATGTAAGGTTGCCCTTCCAAAATTTAAATCCTTGAACCCTACATGCATGCAAGGAGAAAAGGAGATACGTTAACGTTATTGCTTATGTAGGTTTTCAAACTGTTATATTATATAGGTTAGATGTTAAAGCAATCACCCCTTATCATTTATTAGCTCAGAGTTAAAGATTTTTAATCAATATTTTTTATATTACAGGGGTCAGGCCAGAAAGATTTATTGTCTGATACAAGTCTTGCTATACGGATTTTTCACTGTTATGGGCATAAAGCCTCTTGTCAGGTACAGTTTACCCCACTACGCTGTAAATTCTGTAAAACAAACTAGGGTTAGCACAGGAGCAAGTGTGCTGTCGTTAAAATGATTTTGTTGAAATTTAGATTACAGTCCCAGAAGAACAGAGGGTGTAGGTTTAACAGATGGGGAAGGTGTAGAAAGATTGTGGTCATACATGAGACATTTTTCTACCGTCACAAAGGAAATGTCTGTTGACCGGCGGGTTGGTGTACTGACAGATGCTGCCATTTATTATGGTGAAAATCTTGCCGCGAAATACGGTATTTTACAACAATAATATGCAATTGCGAATAATTTACAGGAAGTCTTCTGCATGGTTATGTTGAATACAGTATATGTAGCATTATCATTGACTTTGAGGTGCTTATTCTACAATTTAGGCGTGTTATTAAAGGGAAAATATCAAAGAGCTGCGTAATACCCACTGTTTCGACAAATTTATCGAGTAAGTTCAAGGAAAGATTCAATGTAAATTATGTAAAACCATTCCAGGTCTTTTATGCTTTATAAACAGTGATCATGATTTAATAGATAATTGCAACAAGGCAACTATTAGAACATGGATGGAAAAAGAAGATGAGGAAATTATGCCAGTGTCAAAAGGTAGAATACAAGATAAAAAATAAATTTCTTGTTTAACTCTTTTTGGAGCATATTGACTGTCAAATCAAAATCGTTAACCTGTCAATACTTACTGTATAGTATAAAATCATTTACTTGTTTTCCTATAGACCTTGAGTATGAATGGGACGAGTCATATGTAGATTTGCTGTTGACCGTGAAAAAATTAAGGTAAGCTATCTTTTCCCAGTTCCGTCGTTGACAAAATTTAAACAAAATAATTAGTAAATGTTTTCCGAGTTGTGAGTACTTGTTGGAACCTGTTCAGACTCAATCAGGGACTTAGCCAGGATTCGAAATCTGCCCGTCCAGACAGCTGTGCTAAAAGCATGAGCCTTCGGGGGGGGGGTGGTGAAATTTTTTAATCTGATCCCCTAAATGCTCAAAAATGCACTCGATTTTGGTAGCCAATGTTAGCCATTGTTAGGTGCGGTGAAGCAAGCTTGGCAAAGTTTTCAGTAAAACGAATGCAAAAATGAAAGAAGAATATATTGTAATTTTTAAGGCGATATATTTTACAAAGATAAGTTACGTCAAGATAAGTCAACAACGAAAAAATTACAAAAACGGGAATTTCCAATTTCAAACCACAACATATGTACAAATCATTTACATTTTTGGAAAGAAAGTGCAACCGGCAGTCTGCCAAGTTGCAAAGCAGTAATACTGCAATTTGTCATTAGTTATATCCGTCTTTTAGCCGATGACATAAAACTATGCAAAGCAGTATCAAAGTCAAAGCTTTCGATTGTCCCTTCAGTGTTGCTTAAGTCGGATGAGTTGATCCAAACGCTCGATCGTAAGATTCATCCTCAGACGAGTTTTGATTCGGTTCTGGATAGAAAAGATTCGCTCAGCTTCTGCATTGCCAACCATAACGCAAATACGAAATGCCATGAGATTGTACATGGACACAAACAGGACTTTGTTATCTTCTTCGTGGGGTCCTCCAAACATAATTTTGAAAAGCTCTGTTGGTCTGTAGAAATGAAAGCGTTGATTACCATCTTCATCCACTTTGTTAACCCCTCTATTTCTGTGCAATGTTTGTTTGAAAGTGAGAAACTCACCACGGCAATGAACAGGATCAATCATTCGCACAAATTGAATTCCATCAACATTGGTTTTTTCCTCGCCAAAATGCTTAAGCAGGGTATCCAGATGATTGCAGCCCCAGCTGTCTACATCCGCTATATCTGCAGGATAGGCTTTGGGATCAAACACTTCATAGCATCTAAAAGCAGAACCTGTGGAAAGCGTTGTTTCAAATTTTCCAGCAGATTGTTGATGAGGTCAGTCTTGGTCTGGTGGAAAGAAGCTCATTGGCCAATTTCTTCTCCTCGAGCTTGACGTCCTCGCTCTGCACGCTCGTCTATTTCTACGCCTTGAAATGTGCCAATTGGATCTTCACTGAGCTCTTTGTGAAATTTCCCATGAAAGGTACCGTCAGTTGTCAAAAAGCCTTGAAGAATACTCATGCAGTCTTCCACTGAAGATCGCACAGCAGAAAATGTTATGTCCCGATGCTGGAAAAACTTACTGAGATGGTTGGTAGCAGCGAGAATGTCGGCTGAGAGATACATAAGTGCAACAAACTTATACTTCCGCATCTGCTGATATAATCCAATGGCGACAGGATTACCTAATGCTGCATCTTGACTCAAATGAACTAATAATGCTTTGTAGTTACGCACTACAGCTAAAACACATTCTCCCATCGACAGCCAGCGAATATCAAAGATCTTTCTGAACTTTAGACTGTTTAGGCAATGTCTTCGAATTGCTGAAGACGATTTGCAGAACCGTGGACATAGTTGTATATTCCACTAAGGATTTCTTGTAGCGTTGCCATATGCTGGTTATTCTTGCATGCCTGCAACACAGCTAGATTTAATCGGTGGCAAACACAGTGGACAAAGATGCAAAAGGGATTGTCCTTCTTTAGAAGAGCACCAACTCCCCCCATTTCTCCAGCCATCACGGATGTGCCGTCTGAATCGAAACCAACAATTTTCTGGTCAACGATATTGTATTGTTCCATGATATCTTTGGTGGCTTTGTGAAGAGCAATAGCTTTGCAGTCAGGTACCTTTACACACTTTAGGAATGTTGTTTTAACCTCGGAACTAGGTGTTATATAGCAAATAACAGCCATGAGATGCTTTTCCAAACTTTGATCAGTTGATTCGTCAATGCCTACTCCTACACAGGGACTGCTTTTCAGCTGAGCGGTAAGGTCTGCCTCAATGGTGTTGCTAAGCTCCTTTCGCATTTGGTTGAAAGTTGCTGGACTGTCATATTTAACATTGCCCGACTTGAACAAATTGAATGCTTCAGGAATTTCTAAATGCCTTAAAAACTCAAGAAGAGCTTTAAACTTAGAATTTGGCAACTCTTCGTTTGCAACCCAAAAACAAGCCTTCATTCCAAGTTGCACAGCCTTCAATCTCCTTTCTTCTGCTCTCTTGACCTCTTTGGATATAGTGGGTTGAGCAGGATCCTTGGCAGCTGTTGACAGAGCATGTTCTTTTGAGGCTAGGTGATCGTAAACAGTTTTCTTTCTAAAATTGCTGGTTCCCGTACTCCATTGCCCTGTTAATCCATGGTCTTTGCAGATTTTGCAAAGCATAACGTCTCTGCCTTTGTCATAATGCATCCACATATACTGATCTAACCAAGAAACAGGAAATTTTCGTGACCTAACTCTGACTGGCCCCTCGCTTTCCCTTGAAGGAACTGAAGCTGTTGAAGTGGTTGTGGTTGAATCATGCCTGAAATGTTAATAAATGACTGTAATACAATACATGTTTTCTTTTTTCTTTAGCAAGAAAAGTAACAATACTTACCTTTCTAACCCCTCTCCCTCTGTGAGTTCCTCTGGCTCACTTTCATTATTGACACTCGGCCTTGTTTCTTCCGTAAGTTGTCCAGAGGTCACAGTTGACATTGATTTGCTATCACTGTTCACTCTTTTGAATAAGGAATCTATAGCCCGCTGGTTCTTTAAGCGCTGTTTCGGTGGCATTATCAAAAAAGTCCTTTACTACGATTATTGATAGGTCTTGAAGTAGAGATGATCTCCAATTTAGTCAAAATACTCGGACACTAAGACGTAATTTTAATCTTACTCTGAAGAGTATAGAGAATGCTATATGTTTCCAAGCATATTTGCCAGTCCTTTTGTACCGCAGGTAATAAAGGCGAGGCGGAAAGGCAATTAAGATTAGTGTCAGGATAATTATGGAGTATTAGGGCACGGCTATCAGTAAATTAGTAGTGATAACAGTATGTAAGTATGTAACAAGTTTTTCTGTGGCCTAAAGGTTATTGGTCTAGGCGGGTCTACTTCCTAAAAGGTTTAAGATAATCTATTTAAGTGTTCCTGGATTAGGAATTTAGGATTTAGTAACGCTTCAAAGTTCTGTCTATTTTTGAACGTTATCCGATCGCGTGTGTAGCATTATGTGGCTCTATACTGACTTGTCATTTATTCATTTTAAAATAATCTTCTTGCTTCGCTGAAGTTGAGCTTCGCGCTCAATGCTAATGCTATTTCGAGCATATGCATTTTGTCAGCGGCTGCGAAATACGGCATGGGAAATACGAGATGTTCTTTTTACTGACATGTCAGTTGCCATTAAACTTTATGTCTATAGTACGGAATGTTTCGAAAAATCGTAAGGACACACTTTTTTGGTCTTGGAGTCAAGGTGTATGCCTTTATTTTCAAAATATCTTGGCATATTTATAGTCTCTACAGTGTCAACAATGAAGTAACCACAAAATACTGAAGTTTTGTTGATTTTTCAAAAATATATTTGCCCGTCCAATTTCAGTTTACTTTCAAAAGTGCCCATCCAAAAGACGGGTGGACGGGCCTCTGGCTAAGCCCTTGGACTCAATGCAACATCTGCAGGTCAAATAGCGAGGGTTTATTCAAATATTTTTGTTTACCAGTAAGATACAGTAAATTAATAATGCAGAAGGCGAATACCCCCCCCAATGGTCAAGCTGGTGGCTACGTCACTGTCAATAAAAGTTGTTTGTAATAATTGTTCTGTTTTCTTGTTTTACGACTTAATTTTAAAATTTTGCAGTGCATATTTAATGCGTCTATTATTTCTGGTTGTACAGAAATGAATTGAAAGTCGCCGAAGAAGAAGAGCCGAAGAAAGCGGCTACCATTCAAAACAAAATAACAAGGTATTGGTAATTTACGGCTGGATGCATTTAGCATGCAAGGTATAACTATTTTTCGACGTTATTCATTATAAAGGAATGAGAAAACCTTACCTGGTGTGGAGAAAAGGCACTGGGTAGGGAGAAGGTGGCAAATAGGAGAGTAGGCTTTTGAAAGTTCGATGAATAGGTTAAAAACAAAGAAACAACATGCCTGTCTTCTGACACTCCATCGTATGGCTTCGGAAAGAATATTCCTCTTGGAACTGAATGCCAAGTACGCAGGTACTGTATGTCAAGATATACGATGATGGTGTTTGTTGCAGCTGCTGCTGGTTGTTGTTGTTGTTGTTGTTGTTATTGTTGTTAAACCTCAATATTTATTTAGTGTAATCAATAACATTTTTGTACTAGATGGTCAGGCAATTGCAATTAAACGTGGGAATCAAGTGGATCGTGTAGTTGCAAGCATTAATCGACATCTTGCTATTCTAAATGGATTGGCGGAAACAAGTACATCGTTTGACGACGTGAAGAATCCCCTTGGTGAGATTTATAACAGTGTGAAAACCTCTGGGAATGAGAAAGGCACGCCAACCTGCATAATGAAGAAAGCTATAAATCTTTTGAGTTTTAAGGACAGGTGCAAGGAAGAACTTATTTTACTAAAAGACAAGATGTCAGCACTGTCATCATTTTTTCTTAACCAAATTCAAGTAATAGAATCATTTGTCCATAAAGAAGCATGCAGTGAAGAACAAAAAGGATTCCGGTCTATGGCACTAACAAAGCAAATTCACCACCATAACGAGTTACAGATGTTGAAGAAGATGTGGTCGGGTATTCTGAAAATCTGTTGCAAGCTACAATATCGAAACATTTTTCCAAGTGGAAAAATGTGAATCTATCTCATCTGAAACTCCACAGGATGAGCTGTTAGATGAAACAATAGATATGACAGATCTAATTTAATATTTCTATTTTCTTATTGTATACTTGATTTTTACTAATCTCCTGTTACGACATAGGCTTGACATATACATGGTCATTACATAGAACTTGTTCATGTGATAGAGGTTAACATGAGAGGTAAACATATGCTAATGCTTGATCATAAATGACCAAAATACATCACTTTAGTTTATTAGATTTCTCACTCATATCATGGATAATAATATAATTTAATCGATTTATAAATTATCGATATCGATGCTATATTATACATCATACCTTATTCTCGATTTGATTTTCACGAAATTTTCAAATCAAACTGATTCTCGAGCTGGTAGCATATGCTTAAATATTACAACCCTTCAAATTTTACACTGTAATAAGGGGGGTGCAGTTATTTACAATATTTGTAGATATTTGTCGCCTCGTAAATTAAGGTGGATTTTCATTCAGTGCAAAATGTAGCGCGATCCACATTTAGCGATCCATTTCTTAAGGGATGGACCATTAAATTTTTGAAAGGAGGGTTGGGCTATCTTTTTTTGTGCATGTTTTTTTTTCGTGCCAGTTAAACACGTTGGATTTCTATTTTCTATCACATTCCATTGCAAGATTTTTTCACACACACACATATGTCCTTTTTTAATTCTCCTTTAAAATGGTGTACCACATATATCTTTCCATTTATTTTTTTTATTTTTTATTTTTTTATTACCCAGACTTAAATGTTCGGAATAAACTAAAACTGGTTTCAAATTTCATCTGGAGGGTGATATTTGGCAAAACGTTGTCTAGTTCAAATGTACTTCTGTGATATGCTCAAATGTTACCCCAACTTAGATATTTGGAATAAACTAAAACTGGCTTCAAATTTCATCTGGAGGGTGATATTTGGTAAAACGTTGTCTAATTCAAATGTACTTCTGTGATATGCTCAAATGTTACCCTACTTAGATATTCAGAATAAACCAAAACTGGTTTCAAATTTCATCTAGAGGGTGATATTTGGCAAAACGTTGTCTAGTTCAAATGTACTTCTGTGATATGCTCAAATGTTACCCCAACTTAGATATTTGGAATAAACTAAAACTGGTTTCAAATTTCATCTTGAGGGTGATATTTGGCAAAACGTTGTCTAGTTCAAATGTACTTCTGTGATATGCTCAAATGTTACCCCGACTTAGATATTTGGAATAAACTAAAACTGGTTTCAAATTTCATCTGGAGGGTGATATTTGGCAAAACGTTGTCTAGTTCAAATGTATTTCTGTGATATGCTCAAATGTTACCCCAACTTAGATATTTGAAATAAACTAAAACTGGTTTCAAATTTCATCTTGAGGGTGATATTTGGCAAAACGTTGTCTAATTCAAATGTACTTCTGTGATATGCTCAAATGTTACCCCTACTTAAATATTTGGAATAAACTAAAACTGGTTTCAAATTTCATCTGGAGGGTGATATTTGGCAAAACGTTGTCTAGTTCAAATGTACTTCTGTGATATGCTCAAATGTTACCCCGACTTAGATACTTGGAATAAACAAAGCTGGTTTCAAATTTCATCTGGAGCACAAAGGAGATATATACAGAGAGTTCACTTACGTCGGAACCTTTGAAGTTTTTGTGGCGCGCATTTAACTTCCGGTATCTTGGCCGCCATGTTGAAAGCAACCAAAACACCAGAAACTAATATGGCTGAACTTATATCTCATGACTTTAAATGAGTATATCGTCGTTATTTTACATTGCATGCCATTGAAATTTTCAGGACGTGCTAAAGAGAGGTAGATTATTCATTTTATTACAATACAAGCGTTGTTAATGACGCTAAAATTTTATTTAAACGCATTGTCTATTTGCTGTTTTGAGACTCGCAAAATCCGTAGGTTTAATACTCGATAGATATAATATGTCATTTGCTAAATGTACTTTGAATTGTAAGTGTGATACGAATGAGCTTGAACAAAAGTTGGTCAATTCTTGTTTTGAAAAAATTCAGGCGGAAATTTGTTTACTAAACTTTATATAATTGGTAACTAAAACTCAGCTTGAATTTATATAATTATTGACTTGTGCACTCGGCTGCATGTATACTAGGCAGTCTGCAATATCTACAAACATTTTTGTGGTATCAACATCAGCTTTTCATAACGCATTTACAAATGATTTCTATACAAGGATTATATTGTTATGCTATACATGCAATGCTCAATGTTCAAAAGAAATATATTACAATGCAATCTAGGTACTATATACATATTTATTAACATACAAAAAATTGTTTCTTCAGATAATGTTTAATGGATGATAATTGTTTGTTTGTTGGACAGAAACACAGAGTGCATTCCAAATTGATACAGGGCAATAGTTAAAGAACTTCTTCCCAGCTGTAATTTTACAGTTAGGTGTCTGAAAGTCATATTTGATTGTCTGGTTATATGACCAGTAATTTTTTTACACAAACTTATTTAATTTACATAATAGCATCCCTAATACAGAGTTCCACTGTAACTGGGAGCTATTTCAGTATGACCAGTAATTTGTTTACACATTTAAATGTCATAAAGCATTGTAATTTCAGAACCATCCTCAGAGATATGAAAACCTAGATTCATATTTTAGGTCTTATAAAATGGGAGTAACATGCTCAAACTTTTTTGTTCCTGTCACTGTCCTAGCAGGAACATTTTTAACACACTGGAGCTTCCAACAATTGTTCTTGATGTTGTCACCCAAACAGAAGAATAGTAAATGAATGTAGTTCACTGAACACCAAGCAATTTAGGATTTCGATTATTGATAAAATGACAGTATGCTCCATCATGATTGATATATGTTGTTCAGATTTGTGTCTATTGTTCCTACCAAGCAACCAAGGTCTTTTGCATTTGATGAGGTGTAAATTGTATGGTATTGAAGTAAATGAGTGTCTTTTGGGGTAACTTTCAAACATGTTGAGGTACCATGATTAACTTTGTCGTAGTAAGGTTGATGAGCATGTAGTTGATAAAACACCATTCAAATGTCATATTTTGACCTTGGTTAATTTTTGAGCAAAACAGTAGGCAAATCATATATAAGCTAAACAAGATAGGCCCAAGGATCAGATTCAACCTTTATAGGACATTATTACTTATCAGCAATCCATATACAGCCTGTTGGGTGTTTTTGAGCTTGCCTGGCATAGATTTATTTAATAGCAAACAACATCATCATAATTTCATATGCATGTGATCACCAGCACAGCATATTGTCCAGTGTATATTGTTACAGATGTGCTACCTTCAAGTATTTTCTGTTCTTCCTTTTTGTTCTAGAAAGCTCTCTATTGGCAAATTTCAAGCAGTAATAAATCCGCAATCTTGTAAACAGTTTTCTTATAAATTCTAGTGGAAATTCATCACAGCATTTAAATGGTACAGGTACTTTGTTGAGCAGGAGGAGAATATCTTTACCAACAGACAAACTCTTTGTGTAAATCGAAAAGTTTTTGTAAAATACGTCTTCCAACTTCATGATGTAGTCCAAAAAGGAACTTGTTGGACCGTGAAAACCCCCAAATGCGTTTTCTGTTTGATCAAAAGCCTTGAAGAAACAAAACAGCTTCCTGTTATCATCCAGGTCATTGCATTGGATGGCATTGGTACATGTGGAGCAGTTGTGGATTTTCATAGATTTGTGGATGAGGTAACCAGCAACATATGCAGTGGCATTGTCCTTAACAATGTCAGAGTTAACATTGCATTGATCTCTATAGTCAGTTGGTCCAATGTATAGTGTGCAAGGCATGTTGGTCTTGGCAATAAGCGGCTTTGCTTTTGGCTTCGTTTCGAAATTTGCAATGAGCTTGTCAAAATCAGCAGCACAATTTCCTTCTGATGATGTAAGGAAGGAGCTAAAAAAAGTTTCCTGAAGGCACTGGAGAATTGTGATGGCGTTGGATTGTCACTGTTCCCTCCTTGCTGTCTTATAGTGCCAAAGAAGTTCTCAATTGGGTCAGTGTTGAGCCGTCTTGTGAAAAGAAACTTGAAATCCTTTGTTGTTCTGAGGTGTTCCCATATCAGAAGTATTGCATTCAGTGTCATTACCCATCCTTTGAGGCACTTGATACGACCTGTAACTTCTTCGTTTCCATTAAAGACTTTCAGTTCTTTGATGAAATCAATTGCTTCTTTCATGAAATCTTGATGCTTTGTTTGGTCGCTAAGGGCACATTTCAGAACTTTAGTCGAGTGAAGTGTGGAACTATTAACACAATCAAAAATCGAATCAAACTTTTCAATGAACTCAGCTGTACCCATGGCACATGATGGAAGTGCTCCGACGCTGACATACGTGCAAATTGCAGCTGCAACCGTGTGACTGAGGACTTGCGTCGCCAATTTCACTTTCATTTTGTTAAAATTATTTGGTCTTATATGTTTTTCGGTCAATTTTGGAGTCGATTGTATAGGCAGTGCTGAATCTCTAGCATATACTGCTTCAACATCTTTCCATGACGCGACATGATCTTCTCCAAACCTGAAAGTATACTTCATCAAGTTGTTTCTTACGCTTTTTATAAGATGAGGTGGATCAAACATCAAAAAGATCTTCCTTCCATTGTGGATAAACCAAGGTTCCTCAGGAGTGACTTCCAAGTGATTGGCAAGGCTATAGAAATTGGATCCCTGGTCAGACATTACCACTACCACGTTCAAGCCAATACATTCAAGCTTGTCAATGGCCTCCTTGACAATGTCCTCCATGGCATCACGCGGACATCCTCCGTTTACCAAATAATACACAAGTGGTTGCTTCCAATTTCCAGAAATGCTGCGGATGAGAAGAACGAATGCTGACGTCGCCACTTTGTTGGTTCGATAACTTCCAAAGTCTTCCAGACCGATGATCTTGTCGGAAGGTACACTGTAAAACAAGTTTGTTTTCAGCGATATCTCATCCATACACAAAGTGCATTCCTTTTCTCGAGGATTCATTTGCATAACTTTCTTCTCTATTATTTTTAAGGACCCTTGGGAAATACCGGTTTTATCGGGCATTCTTGAAATGTATCAATGAAGAGATGACTTCGATGGTAATATGAATAGCTTTGAAAGTAGACGATAAGCCTTCCCACTGGTATGGAATATTGATATGGCCAACGACTTCAACTCGGGTGAGTACCTTCTACCTTGTTTCTTTTTCCCGTGCAATTTTATTTGCATCCTCACAAAATTTGCTAGGTTTGCTGGTAGCTTTTGTAAGGCTTCCTCCAAGGCTTTTTCTTTCCGAGCTTCCTTTCCTTTCGGTGCCTTGCCCATGGCTGCTTTTAGTCTCTTTATCTTTTGTTTTTGAGCCTTTATAACCCTTTTTTGCTTCATTTTTCTTGGGGTGTTGCTCGAAATTTCGTCGGTTGTCTGGCTGCTTGTCGATGCCATGCTGCTGGTCGATGTTAAGATTGTATTTGTTTCGACATTTTGAGCTTCTAAAAAATCATGACAGAACATTGAAGTTAGGAAGGACTTTCTAGGCGCATGTTAATCTATCTGCTGGACAAAAAAGTTACCTTTTTTCAATTTGCGATATAAGTTTAATTTTTACCCCTTTTGATCACCCTTTCGACAATTACGTTATGAGTACGTTTTCGATTAGAAGTCTGGCTTGAAATAATAATCGTTAATATCTCGAGGAAAGATTGAAAGGGTACGTCTTCCCTGACATACGCTTAACATGTCAGATGAGAATGGCCGTTTTTATACTGGAGACGCATTATGCGTCTGGACGAACTTGGGCAAGGTTTTATTATTCGTCTGATTATGCGTCTGTAGTATAAAGACGGGCAGAAGACGCATTATTCGTCGAACGAAAAATTGCCTGACAAACTAGAATCGTATACTAGACGAACGAACGGAACAATGTAGAAGGACGCATAATGCGTCCAGATGCATTATGCGTCTCTAGTATAAAAACGGCAAATTAGATTAATATTAGAGATTTCCGACCTTCAACGTTACTGGTGGTTGCCTCTTTCTTTGTCTCGCTTACCACTAGATAATGAAAGCATTCAGATTTCAATTCCATGTATTCAGAAATACAAGGTGAATAACAGAATCGTGATATAATCAATAGAGTCAGAAAATAAAGGTTTATATTGTTTAACAAGAACAAAAGCGTGTGCTGCGTAAAGCTGAGACTTACAAATTTCTTCATTGACCAGACCTGCGTTATCTATTTGCTTTTCCGTTTTCTTCTTTTTTTCTAAACCAAGATGGGTTGTTTTTGAAAGTTGGCTTAGTAGATTAAAAATACGTAGCTGTCTGGGTTTTAAGTGTTACAAAACTATTTCATGATCTTTATAATTAAAGGTCTAAAAGTGGAATTATACCTGGAGGGCCAGTGAAAGTTTGTTCCCTTTGCAGTCGTCTTCGTTTTGAACTTACGGTTGGAGGAGGATTTGCTAAATCGAACAAAGTTGGCTTTGCGTCTGATTTTAAACGGTTTCGGAGAGCGTTGTAAAACATACAATCTTCGAAGTGTTTCGAACACAATTTACAGTTGTTGTTCAAATATTTTGGAGTCTTGTCCATCAGATCCGCACGTCTACACAAATTCACCCATTCTTTTGATCTATAGTACAATATTTTGAACTTATAGTTGTATGTTATTGGAATTTTTAAAGGTCTGTACATACGGCGAAGTAAAAAATCATTTTTGTCTTTTGTTGTACTTTTGTTATTGTTATACTGAATTTTTGTGGATAAGAGTTTCTAAAGATATAAGACCAGTTTTCCTCTGGGGATGACAGAACTAAAATAAAGAAATTAAAGACTTGAGGGTTGGGAGATTGTAATTGTATTTGATTTTATCAAAATTGTCAACAAGTCTGCGCAGAAGTGTTTCGAACGCAATTTACAATTGTTGTTCAAATATTTTGAAGTCTTGTCCATCAGATCTGCAATCTACACAAATTCACCCATTCTTTTGATCTATAGTACATTATTTTGAACTTATATGTTATTGGAATTTTTAAGGTCTGAGCATGTACGGCGAAGTAAAAAATAAGTTTTGTCAAACCAGACAACTTACAGTACCTTGCTGGGTCAGACGGAAATCGAAAAAAACTGAGTTCTGGATTAGAACGTTTATTCCTAGAACAGTTCACAGCTGAACACCATGTTTTAGTTTTTGATTTCTTTTGCAATGGTGGCTCCAAAGACTTTGAACTAGCCATTTATTTATGAATGAATTTTACCAATAAACACCTGCACGTGTATGAAAGAGATGTTTACCTCTTGTCAAAATTACTTTCCTCGACAGGGCGTGTCCAGACGCAGAACAAAGAATTCAAAATACCATTGTGTTGTCATATTTTTTTGGAACACTTTTTGTAAATAATACATTCAAATTTTTTTGTCTTTTGTTGTACTTTTGTTATTGTTATACCGAATTTTTGTGGATAAGAGTTTCTAAAGATATAAGACCAGTTTTCCTCTAGGGATGACAGAACTAAAATAAAGAAATAAAATTATTGAGGTTTGGGAGATTCTAATTGTATTTGATTTTATCAAAATAGTCAACAAGTCTGTGCAGCATTTTGAAACAACCAAAAAATTAACTGCCAAATTCTACGGTAACTAATATTAAATGTATATTGCACAAATATAAATTGAATATATAGAAAAAATTCATATAACAGTCTGTAAAATAAGATCAAGCACTATTATTCGAATTAATGTGCGGGTTTTTCCACTGGGCCTCTGCATCTTTTGTATCCAATCCAGGATAGATTATACTCCAATTTCATTTACTTAGTTCCTTTGTGCAAAACTTCCATTCATCAAAGCCAGATTTTGTTGCTATTGAAACAGGTTTAATGCCTGATATATTACTGACAAATTTTAACAACTAAGATGATAGCAACAATACACTTGACCATGCCAAATAGTACATTAACTTGAGTAACAGAAAAGTTTTTATCTTTGGATTATTTTCCCTTTATTGTAGAGTAAACAGTTAACAAAATCCTAAAAACTAACGATTGCGAGTTTCTACTAAAATTTTCGCAACGACTCGAAGTGACTCTGACGGTCAAAGTCTTTTATTGTCAGTTCTGTAAATAGGTTCATTGGTCTATCTTATAGCATTTTCCAATATGAATAAACAGTTATGGTAAGGTCACTGGAGGCCTTGTGGTGGGTGGGTGGGTAGGATAGATAGGTAGGATAGATAGGTAGGATAGATAGATAGATGGATAGATAGATGGAGGGATAGATAGATGGATAGATAGAGGGATGGGCAGATGGGCAGATGGGCAGATGGGCAGATGGACAGATGGACAGATGGACAGATACATAGATAGATACATAGATAGATACA